>JAHIAM010000275.1:0-35380 GCA_021605205.1 Aegilops longissima
TTGCTCAGCCCTCTTATAGCGTTGTTAGTTGCGGTGAAGATGAAGTTTGTTCCTTGTTGGAACATGGAGATGTTGTTCCTTGTTGGAATATGTTTACTTGTTGGGATATCACAATATATCTTATTTAATTAATGCATCTATATACTTGGTAAAGGGTGGAAGGCTCGGCCTTATGCCTGGTGTTTTGTTCCACTTGCCGCCCTAGTTTCCGTCATACGGTGTTATGTTCCCGGAGTTTGCGTCCCTAACGCGGTCGGGTGATTTATGGGACCCCTTGACAGTTCGCTTTGAATAAGACTTTTCCAAGAAGGCCCAACATTGGTTTTACCATTTGCCTCACCTATGCCCTTTTTCCCTTGGGTTTCGGAGCCCGAGGGTCATCTTTATTTTAGCCCCCGGACGGTGCTCCTTCGAGTGCTGGC
This sequence comes from Aegilops longissima, assembly GCA_021605205.1. Taxonomy (NCBI): domain Eukaryota; kingdom Viridiplantae; phylum Streptophyta; class Magnoliopsida; order Poales; family Poaceae; genus Aegilops; species Aegilops longissima. The sequence continues at coordinate 423 of JAHIAM010000275.1, forward strand.
CGAACTAGAGTGTTGTGCAGCGCCCCTCAAGGCAACTTGAGGTCTGGTTTTAGTTGTACGGACTGCTCATCCGAGTGTGCCACGAGACCGAGATATGTGCAGCTCCTATCAGGATTTGTCGGCACATCCGGCGGCTTTGCTGGTCTTGTTTTATTGCGGTCGAAATGTCTTGTAGCCGGATTCCGAGACTGATCGGGTCTTCCGGGAGAAGGAATATCCTTCGTTGATCGCGAGAGCTTATCATGGGCTAAGTTGGGACACCCTGCAGGTATTATCTTTCAAAGCCGTGCCCGCGGTTATGTGGCAGATGGGAATTTGTTAATGTCGGTTGTAGAAAACCCGAAGTTGATCTTAATTAAAATACACCAACCGCGTGTGTAACGTGATGGTCTCTTCTCGGAGTCCGGAAGTGAACACAGTGTTGGAGTTATGCTTGACGTAGGTTGTTCTAGGATCACTTCTTGATCATAGTTGTTCGACCGTGCTTTGCCTCCTCTTCTCGCTCTCTTTTGCGTATGTTAGCCACCATTTATGCTAGTCGCTTGCTGAAGCTCCACCTCACTACCATGTCCTACCTTTAAGCTTAAATAGTCTTGATCTCGCGGGTGTGAGATTGCTGAGTCCCCGTGACTCACAGATACTTCCAAAACCAGTTTGCAGGTGCCGATGAACCATGCAGGTGATGCACCCAAGCTCAAGGAGAAGCTCGATGAAGATCTTGTTCATTGTGTTGTTTCATTTCAGTTGATCAGTAGTGGAGCCCAGTTGGGACGATCGGGGATCTGTGTAGCATTTGGGGTAGTCTTCTTTTATTTTGGTTCCGTAGTCGGACCTTGATTGTACATGTATGATGTAATGTTTTACTCATGTATTGTGTGAAGTGGCGATTGTAAGCCAACTATGTATCTCTTTCCCTTATGTATTACATGGGTTGTGTGAAGATTACCTCACTTGCGACATTGCTTTCAATGCGGTTATGCCTCTAAGTCGTGCTTCGACACGTGGGAGATATAGCCGCATCGAGGGCGTCACATTGCATTTGAAAACATAAAACTTTTTGACCCCCCCAACTACACCGAGTGGAGGTAGATGATGATGTTAAGTACCATATCAAGATATTGAAGGTGGTGCTAGCATCGGTGCACATTGTAGTATAAGTCACCACTTCAAAGTTGGTAGACAACCACTTGGCCTCTGAGCGATGTCACCACCCAACCAAGTGCAGGCTGCTCCTGAAGAGAGACACCCACAACATATGCCCATGGTGGCCCATTTAGATGGTGGGTCGTTAACAGGACGAAAGTCAGCATGAGCCATAAATGCGTTGACCTACTACACGGGCCTTTAACAGGCCAAAAGTGCGGGCGGGCTGGATTTAAGTCATTGAGAGTATGGGTCGTTAATAGGCCGAATGTCACGTCAGCCACATATGGCCATGCGTTCCGCCGACCATTAATTGGCCGAAAATCACATCGAGCTGGAAGTGGCCCAACTCTACAATGGGCCGCTAACAGCCCGAAAATCGGACCTGGCTGAAAATGGCCCAATTCCAACATGGGTCATTTATGGGCTGAAAGTATCATGTGACACCAAATGGGCCCAAATGTAGCAGGACCTTAAACAGGCCGAAAACATACCAGGCCATAATTGGGCCCAAATACATAGAAGACTAATAATGAGCCAGAAGTGAACATAGGCTGCAATGATGAGAAATCCACAACATGCCGGTGACGGGAAGAACTTACACTATTCTTACAGGCCGTACCTATAAATGGGCTATGTGCAAGCAGACCGTTAATGGGTTTGCCTGCTAACTCTGACTGGGCTGGCCTTTTTATGTAACCGGGCCACTGTTGGGATCGTGCCACATGTCAACATTTCATAGGCTCGTCTCATCCATTGGATGGATGACACTTGTCACAACTCAGAGCCAACATGTGGTTCCGTTGGCGAATGAGAATTTCACACATGGAAAATTGCCATTGGTCCAGGTTGTTAACGAATTATCGGATGTAATGCCGCCACCTGATAGCTTAAGAACGACCCGTTACGGTGGATGTCACGTGTCGATTACCCTTGACAAAAACACTTCCATAACACGCCATTTATCGTCATGGAAGTGGACACTTCCATGATGATAATTTTAGTATTGTCATGGAACACTTCTACAACAACACATGTATGACTATCTGGATTCTGTCAGAAAATCATCACAGATGTACATGCATGACAGAAAATTTGACCTACTATGACAAACGCGTATCTTCATGGAAGTGTTTTTTTTGTAGTGGAGGCTGATGGTCTATTGGCTTCGACGGCCTCCGTCCCCTTTGTAAGAGGTGGCTCCAACATCGGCGATGGTGGGGGTTGGAGGAAGGATAGATCAAGGAATGCCTAGATTAGGATGTGCAGAATTTTGGTTGTCCGATACGGGGGCCGAAACGGAGAAATGGGAACCCGTTCACGAGCCAGAGTCGTATATATTGTGGGTGGGGTAGGTATGGTTGCACCTAGTCTATGGTTGGCTCGAGCTATTTCTATACGAGGTGATTATCCTCCCCTTGAGGAAAATACTCACCAAATAATGGACTTTATATAGACACATCAATTTAGATTTAACCGATGATAATGCATACACTTTACTTCTATAGAAAGTCTCAAAGATGGAAAACCCTTTTTTTCAACAACTAATCTTTTCCTCCCGTACACCTCCTCCTCCGCTCGACACGCGTTAACTTTGGGGTTTGGCCAGCCACAACCTTATCCTCCCCACCACATATTCTTCTCTACACATTCCCTGTGAGGCCAGACTCATATATATTTCAGGCGAGGCAGGGACAGCTTCGCCTTTTGTGTAGGCGGCTCGCACCAGATTATCCTCCGCTTGAGAAAAACACTCGCAAAAATGTGGCCATCATAGACACATTTTAATTGAATTCAACGAGTTAGAGTAATAACTTTCTCTCTTAAAAACATATCAAAAAAGAAAGAATGCATACACTATCTCATTGGCATGATATAAGTCACTGCCATAAATGGATATAAAGTTAGTGACCCTAATGAAAGAAGTGTCTCTACCACAACACAAATAATCATAAGTTTATGTAAGTGTGGTAACCATTTTTTTACACCATACAAGCAGGAAAATTGTTGTTTATGATAAAGTTTTATTAAGCATGCATGGTTCAGCTTGAAAGTCTTATAAAATAGCCAACCGCTATTAGCTTAAACATTCTCTACCATAAATATCTTTCCACATTCTTGCATACCAAAAAGTTTGGCAAAGGAATCTGTAACTTTAACAAGTTCGACATAAAAGTCTTATAAAATAACGCCGACCCGAGCGCTATAGTTTCAAAACATGAACCTGCCATGATCTCTTTCCTCGTTTTGCAGGCCAACAAAGTTTGGCAGAGAAACCTATAAATTCAACCTGGTCTGTTTAAAAGTCTTTTAAAATACTCCCTAGTGCTATTAGTTCAAACATGAATCTAGCATAATCTCTTGGTTATTAGATACCAACAAATTTTGGCAGAAGAACCTATAACTTCAACCAGTTGAACTTAAAAGTCTTCTAAAATACGCCCCTAACACTATTAGTTTGAAAACTAAATATACCGTAATCTCTTTCATGGTTCTTGCATGACCACAAAGATTGGCATAGAAACCTATAACTTAAAATAACTCTGCGTAAAAGTCGTCTAAGATACCCCCCCACCCAACACAATTAGTTTAATATATGACTACCATATTCTATTCTGGTTCTTGTAGACCAACAAAGTTTGGCAGAGGAACCTACAACTTCAACATGTTCAGCTTAAAATTCTTCTAAAATAACCCTACACGGGCGCTATTAGTTTAAAACATGGATTTGCCATGATCTCTTTCCTTGTTCTTAAAGGCCAACAATGTTTGGCAGTGGAACCTATATCTTCCACTAGTTCAGCTTAAAAGGCTTCTGAAATACCGCCCAACGCTATTAGTTTAAAGACGAATCTACCATAGTCTCTTTCCTAGTTATTGTGGACCAACAATGTTTGGTAGAGGAACCTATAACGTCAACACATTCAACTTGAAGGTATTCTAAAATAATCCCCTCCCCTAAGCTTTATTAGTTTAAAATATGAATATATTGTAATATTTTCCCTCGTTCTTGCAGACCAAGAAAGTTTGGTAGAGAAATCTATAACTTCAACTAGTTGAGTTTAAAAGTCTTCTAAAATACTCCCAGTGCTATTAGTTCAAACATGAATCTACCATAATCTCTTTCTTGGTTATTACATACCAACAAAGTTTGGCAAAAGAACCTATAACTTTAACAAGTTGAACTTAAAAGTCTTCTAAAATACACCCCGAATGCTATTAGATTTAAAACTGAATATATCGTAATCTCTTTCATGGTTCTTGCATTCCCACAAAGTTTGGTAGAGAAACCTATAACTTCAACCAGCTCTGCACCCACAAAGCTTGGCAGAGGAACCTACAACTTTAACCTGTTCAGCTTAAAAGTCTTCTAAAATAACCCCACCCGAGCGCTATTAGTTTAAAACATGAATTTTCTATGATCTCTTTCCTTGTTATTAAAGGCCAATAATGTTTGGCAGTGGAACCTATAACTTCCACTAGTTCAGCTTGAAAGTCTTCTAAAATATCCCCAACTCTATTAGTTTAAAGACGAATCTACCATAATATCTTTCCTAGTTATTGTAGACCAACAACCTTTGGTAGAGGAACCTATAACTTCAACCAATTCAACTTAAAAGTCTTCTAAAATAATCCCCTCCCCCCAAGCTCTGTTACTTTAAAACATGAATATATCATAATATTTTCCATGGTTCTTGCAAACCAAGAAAGTTTGGCAGACAAACATATAACTTCAACCAGATCAGCATAAAAGTCGTCTAAAATACCCCCCACCGAACACAATTAATTTAAAACATGACTATCATAATCTATTTCCTGGTTCTTGTAGACCCACAAAGTTTGGCGGAGGAAACTACAACTTCAACCTATTTATCTTGAAAGTATTTTAAAATAACCCCACACGAATGCTATTAGTTTAAAGCATGAATCTGCCATGATCTCTTTCCTTATTCTTAAAGGCCAAAAAAGTTTGGTAGAGGAACCTATAACTTCCACGAGTTCAACTTAAAGTTCTTTAAAATACCCCCAACGCTATTTCTTTAAACCCGAATCAACCATGATCTCTTTCCTCGTTATTTTAGACCAACAAAGTTGGAAGAGGAACCTATAACATCAACAACTTCATCTTAAAAGTCTTCCAAATACACCCCTCCCCTAGCTCAATTAGTGTAAATCATGAATATACCATAATCTCTTTCCTGGTCGGGCAGACCAAGAAAGTTTGGCAGATAAACCAATAACTTCAACCAGTTCAGCATAAAAGTCAACATGGCAGGCCGTTAACAGGATGAAAGTCAACACATGCCGTAAATGCGCCGACCTACTACACGGGCTGTTAATAGGCCGAAAGTGCGGGCGGGCTGGATTTGTGTCATCGAGAATATGGATCGTTAATAGGTCGGATGTCAGGTCGGGCCACATATGGCCCATGTATTGCACCGACCTTTAACTGGCCAAAAATCACATCGGGCTGGAAGTGGCCCAAACCTACAGTGGGCCGCTAACAGGCTGGAAGTCAGACTTCGCCGAAAATGGCCCAATTCCAGCATGGGTCGTTTATGGGCCGAGAGTAACGTCGGGCAACAAATGGGCCCAAATGTAGCAGGACCTTAAATAGGCGAGAAACACACCTAAGGCAGAAGTGACCATGGGCCACAATGATGAGAAATCCACAACGGGCTGGTGACGGGTCGAATTTACACTATTGTTGCGGGTCATACCTCTAAATGGGTCATGTGCAAGAGGGTCGTTAATGGGCCTATCCGCTAACTTTGACTGGGCTGACCTTTTTATGTAAACGGGCCACTGTCGGGCCATTCGACGTGTCAACATTTCATAGGGTCGTCTCGTCCATTGGATGGATGACACTTGTTGCAACTTAGAGCAAAATGTGGTTCCATTGGCGAATGAGAATTTTACACGTGGAGAATCGCCATTGGTCCGGGCTAGTAACGGATTATCGGATCCAACACTGCTACTCGACAGCTTAACAGCGACCTGTTACGGTGGATGCCGCGTGTCGGTTGCCCTAGACGAAAACACTTCCATGACGCGCCATTTGTCCTCATGGAAGTGGACACTTCCGTGATGATAATTTAAGTATTGTCATGGAACACTTCTATGACAACACATGTATGACTATCTGGATTCTGTCAGAGAATCGTCACAGATGTACATGCATGACAGAAAACATGACCTATTGTGACAAATACGTATCATCACGGAAGTGTTTTTTGTAGTGCAGGCTGATGGTCTATCGGCTTCGGCGGCCTCCTCCCCCTTTGCAGGCGGTGGCTCTGACATCAGCGGTGGTGGGGGTTTGAGGAAGGAGAGATCGCCGAATTCCTAGATTAGGATGTGAGAAATTTTTGCTATCTGAGACGGGAGCTGAAACGGGGAAAGGGGAACTGGCCCACGCGCCAGACACGTATATATTGTGGGTAGGGTAGGTATGGTTGCGCCTAGTCTATGGGCGGCTCGAGCCGTTTCTATACGATGTGATTATCCTCTGCTTAAAAAATACTCACCAAATAGTGGACTTTATATAGACACATCAATTTAAATTTAGCCAATGATAACACATACACTTTCCTTCTTTAAAACCCTTTTTTCAACCAACTAATATTTTCCTCCCGTACACCTCCTCCTCCGCTCGACACGCATTCACTGTGGGGCCCGCCCACCACAACCTTATTCTCTCCACCACATATTCTGCTCCACACATTCCCTATGGGGCCGGACTCATATATATTTTGGGCGAGGAAGGGACGGCTTCGCCTTGTGCGTAGGCAGCTCGCATCGTATTATCCTTCGCTTGACAAAAATACTCGCAAAAACGTGGCCTTCGTAGACACATTTTAATTGAATTCAACGAGTTGGTTAGTAATAACTTTCTTTCTTATAAACATCTCTAAAAGAAAGAATGCACAATATCTCCTCGGCATAATATACTTCACTGCCACAAATGGATATAAAGTTAATGACCCTAATGAAAGAAAGTGTCTCTACCACAACACAAATAATCAACAGTTTATGAAAAGTGTGGTCACAACATGTTTTACATCATACAAGCAGGCAAATTGGTGTTTATGTTAATGTTTTATTAAGCATGCATGGTTCATTAACACATATGGATTTCGCCCGTCCCACTAAACTATACGCCGAAGAGGAATGTTGCATCATGAGAACCCCCCCCCCCCTCCAAATTATGTCCCATTCAGGGCTTTATGGGCAGAACTGGCATCTTCTTATTTCTGAAAGTCGAAGTTTGTAGAAGTTTGAGCACTAGAGAAATCAAGACCTTCAATCTTTCGAGTCTTTAAAACTCTTCGTCTACCTCTTGCTTTGAAGTAGATGAATTAAGTCCTCCAATGCATAGGTTCCTAATAGCTCTAGCTGTAAAAACTAAGCAACAAACACTGGCCATCAGAAGGCATAATATTTATTTAATGAAACAGAAGACTAAAATCCTCATCCAAGCAGACCTAACAACAAAACTTATGAGATAGTTATGAATGTACTCGGTCTAAATTAAAGTGAAACATATAAGAGATAGCACACACTTCATAGTTATACCAAAGCATAGCCGGAATAACATTAAATTGCACGACTTGTGCACAACCACACAACAACAGCTCATGACTAGAGCAATTGAATCAATAAATAAACAACTACCACTAACCAAGGATAATTCAGTATTTGTACACCATTCAAACTTAAATCAAACCATACCATAGGGACTAGATTTTCACCTATTCCATATTCACAACAATTACATCCAAAATTACACGAGTAAGTATCATCAGGGCATAAATCTCTAAACTATGCCAGCATAACAATTTCACCCTAGGACAAGGAACAATCACCAATCTAGGACTATGTTACAACATATATCATCCGCATAGTCGCAACCACATAAAAGAGCGAGACCACGGGATGATAACTCTCCTTCTCATGCGTCAGGCCAAATAACAAGCACCAAAACCTTAATTACCCAAAAAGTTTAATTGTAAGGTGAAAACTTGCTCCTAGATCACAATAGGGATACAAAGTTGGAGCTTATCTGGGCAGTCGAGAAGGAAGTGGAGATATTACTGGCCGCAAAAACTTGATCTGGATGAAGGAGCCCTTGACATTGGACCTGTGGAGATCTAGGAGGGAAGCCTATGACTGGGCGAGGGAGCGAAAGAGGACGAATGCATACCTAAGGAGTCGCCATGCCTCGCGATGCAGTCAAGTGCGTTACACGGAGCGAAGGTTGCAATGAGGTCGTCCTTGCCCGCGTGCGTGGGCCGGTTGCCGACCCATGGCGTGTTCATCTCATGGGATGCCCCTGGCGCGACGGCAGCACCCCCTGTATCGGAGGGTTCTCATTCATTCCGTGTCCAAGGAGGCCAATGTTCTATCGACCTCGGCGGCCTCGATCATCTCTGCGGGCGGTGACTCCAACATCAACAATGGTGGGGGTTGGAGGAGGGAGAGATCACCAAACGCCTAGATTATGATGCGGGAAATTCTGCCTGTCTGAGATGGGTACCGAAATGGGGAAAGGGGAATCGACCCACGAGCTAGACTCGTATATATTGCGGCGAGGCAGGTACTGTTGCGCCAAGTCTACGGGCGGCTTGGGCTGTTTCTTTCCGAGGTGATTATCCTTCGCTTGAGAAGAATACTCACTAGATAATTTCCTTTATATAGACACAACAATTTAAAAATTTAGGGGATGATAATGCATACACTTTCCTTCTTTAGAACATCTCGAAGATGGAAAACCCTAAACCCTCAACTGACTAATCTTTTCCTCCCATACACCTCTTTCTCCGCTCAACACGCATTCACTGTGGGGGCCCGCCCACCGCAATCTCTCTCAACCTTATCCTCTCCATGACATTCTTCTCCACACATTCCATGTGGGGCCGGACTCGTATATATTTAGGGTTGGGCAGGGACGGATTCGCCTTGTGCGTAGGTGGCTGCCAACAGATTATCCTTCGCTTGAGAAAAATACTCACAAAAATGTGGCCTTCACAGAAACCTTTTAATTGAATTTGCTGAGTTAGTTAGTAATAACTTTCTTCAAAATGACTCAAAAAGAAGGAATGCGTACAATATCTCATTGGCATAATACACTTCACTTCACAAATAGATATCAAGTAAATGACCCTAATGAAGAGAAGTGTCTCTACCATAACACAAATAATCATAAGCTTATTTAAGTGTGGTAACAACATATTTTTACATCATACAAGCATGCGAATTGTTGTTTATGTTAAAGTTTTATTAACCATGCATGGTTTATTAACCCGTATGGGTTTCGCCCATCCCACCAACCTATAAGCCGAAGAGGAATGTTGCGTCCTGAGGCCCCTAGAATATTTCGCATTCGGACTTCGCAAAGACGATGTTTACAGAAGTTTGATCACTGAAGAAATTAACACCTTCGATCATCCCAATATTTGATAAACTCTTCGTCTACCTCCTTCATTTACATAGATGAATTAATTCCTCCAATGCATAGGTTCCTAATAGCTCCAGCTGTAAAAATCAACCAACAAACACAAGCCATCAGAAGGCATACTATTATGTATTGAAATAGAGGAATAAAATCATCATCCAAGCAGTCCTAGCAACAAAGCTTATGAGATAACTGTGAATTTACTCAGTCTAAATTAAAGTGAAACATATCAGAGATAACATGTACTTCACAGTTATATCAAATCACAACCTGAATAACATCAAATTGCATCACTTGTGCACAACTCATTAGACAACAGCAACAGATGAATGGAATCCACGCACTCACAACATTTCTGGAATCTATCGAGAAGAAGCACAATCGGAAAGAAGAGAAAACAACGTGGTAAACAAACAAGCATAATCATGGCATGATGCACAACCTAGTATGATGCATGTTCGGTTTAAAAAGTCATGAGATGGCAAAATGCAACAACCAAATATTATAAATTAAGTGAAGCTCAATATGCAATGAGTTGCATATTGACGAAACTTCACACCAAAATATTTAGTTCACTCCCGTTTGTGTATATGACAAGATTAAATGTTGTTAAACATGGCAAGAGGTGAAGCATATGTAAACAATCTATTTAGGCAAGTTTAAATGAGGCTGGAAACAACAAATAACAATTCCAAAAAATCCCCACATGTTATTTTTGAATTTGCTATTGTTCTGCCTAAAACACAATTTTAAAGTTGTTAAACGGCAAAATAAAGTGCACCATGTTAAGCTATGATTATTTAGTTATGAAATAAACCATTTTAATATTTTATGCAAATTAATGCAAACAACAATTTTGATCATTTCTATCATGGATGAAAGTTGCATATTTTGAAACTACATGAAATTCTAAGTATTTTACATGTATGACATGATTTATTACGATGCACGGTCTGTGAGTTATTATATCTATGAGGATGACATTTTGAAGTTGATGCAAATTGTATGAAAATGTTGACATGAACGATGATATAGAGGATTTATTGCCATGTCGAAAAGAAAGGGGTGCCATGGTGTCATTAACGAAAATGGTGCCACAGCAACACTCCGATGATCTGACAACTCTTTGAGATACCTGTGCAAAAGAAGGATGGCATGAGCGTGTGAGATGGTGGGGTGATCCCGAGTATCAAGTCCCCATGTCTCGACGGCAATGCAAAATGAGGGATGTGCAAGTGACAAATTGCATACGGTGCAAACAAGCGGTGCATCTCATACATCACAAGCGTTCGTCCACTAGAGGCCGTCTCGATGTTATACCTTCAGAGGTGCGTTTCGAGGAAGACCGAGTCATCAATGGAAGTAGATGTTCACGGGTCATTGTGGGAAGTGGTGGTGCACGTTTCGTAGTCGTACATATTCTGTAGATGTTGCCGCGGCGAGGAACTTAACGTCCATGGGAGGTCTTCTCTATAGTTGTGGTACACAGGTTGTCGGGGTACTTTTCAGTCCGGTCTTGGCATTTGGGGTCATCACGGACTTTGCAAAAATCATGGCCTCTGGTCGGTGGTACTTGGCACTCGTTGTGGTGGTCGTACACGGGTGGTTGTACACTTTGACACTCCAGAAGAGGAACTTGGCACCCAAGGGTCTTCATGGGTTATTAGAGCATCTCCACTCTCATCCCCAATAGGCCCACCAGGGCGAGTTTTTGGCGCCGGCGTCGAAAAAAACACCCAGTCGCGCCCCCAGGACAACGAAATCCGCTGGCTCAGTCCATTTTTTTTGCCCCGCAATCCCAGGACAAACCCAGCGCACTGGGGGTGCTCGGGGGCTCCGGCGGAAGGAAAACACGCGCTTGGGCCACCACCACAAAGTAAAAGCATCTTGCACTTCTGACCCCGCACGCCGCCCTTCGCCCGTGCCTATCCCGGCGCCGCCTGCCCACCCACCTGAAGGAAACATGCCCTATAGCCAATAATAAGTTTGTTATTTTATATTTCCTTATTCATGATAAATGTTTATTATTCATGCTAGAATTGTATTGATCGGAAACCTAAATACATGTGTGAATACATAGACAAACACTATGTACCTAGTGAGCCTCCACTTGACTAGCTTGTTGATCAAAGATGGTTAAGGTTTCCTAACCACGGACATGAGTTGTCATTTGATAATGGGATCACATCATTAGGAGAAAGATGTGATGGACAAAACCCATTCGTTAGCTTAGCATATTGATCGTTCAGTTTTATTGCTATTGCTTTCTTCATGTCAAATACATATTCCTTCGATTATGAGATTATGCAACTCCCGAATACCGGAGGAATGCCTTATGTGCTTTCAAACGTCACAACGTAACTGGGTGATTATCAGGAGTATCTGTGAAGATTGATATATAGGACGATAGTATTCAGACACCAAAAGTGTTCTGGAGGGTGCCGGGTACATATCGGGTCATTCGAAGGGGTTCCGGGCACCCTCCGGCAAAGATATGAGCCTAATGGGCCAAGAGGTAAAGATTGATATATAGGACGATAGTATTCAGACACCAAAAGTGTTCTGGAGGGTGCCGGGTACATATCGGGTCATTCGAAGGGGTTCCGGGCACCCTCCGGCAAAGATATGGGCCTAATGGGCCAAGAGGGGAAACACAGTAGCCAGTAGGGGCTGTTGCACCCCCCATATTGGCCGCTCCAGAGGAGAAAGGAAAGAGGGGAAGAGAGAAGGAAAGGGTGGGATTCGGCCTCCCCCTTCCTTCCCTCCTCCCTCCTCTTTCCTTCCCCCTCCAGTGAAAAAGGAAAGGGGGGCCGAATTGGGGAGGAACCCCAAGTAGGATTCGACCTACTTGGGGAGCCCCCCTTGGCTGCTCCCTCTCCCTCCCACCTATATATATGAGGGGGGAAGCCACCTAGAACACACAACAACATAGGTTAGCCGTGTGCGGCACCTCCCTCCACAGATTACACCCTCGGTCATATTCTCGTAGTGCTTAGGCGAAGCCCTGCGCAGATCACTTCACCATCACCGTCACCACGCCGTCGTGCTGACGGAACTCATCTAATTCCTCGACACTTTGCTGGATCAAGAATTCGAGGGGCATCATCGAGCTGAACGTGTGCAAAACTCAGAGGTGATGTATGTTCGGTGCCTGATCGGTCGGAACGAGAAGAAGTTTGACTACATCAACCGTGTTGTCAAACGCTTCCGCTTTCAATCTACGAGGGTACGTAGACACACTTGATACGTCTCCAACGTAGCTATAATTTTTGATTGTTCCATGCTATTATATTACCTGTTTTGGATGTTTTATAAGCATTAATATGCTATTTTATATTATTTTTGGGACTAACCTATTAACCTAGAGCCCAGTGCCAGTTCTTGTTTTTTTCCTATTTTTGAGTTCCGTAGAAAAGGAATCCCAAACGGAGTCCAAACGGGAATAAAACTTTCGCGATGATTTTTCTTGGACCATAAGAAAACCAGGAGACTTGGAGATGAAGTCGGAGGAGCCACAAGGTGACCACAAGGACAGAGGGCGTGCCCAGGGGGGTAGGGCGCGCCCCCACCCTTGTGGGCCCCTCGTGCGTCCCCTGGCCTAATTCTTTCGCCTATATATACTCATATATCCCCAAACCAACGGAGGCATCCACGAAAACACTTTTCCACCGCTGCAACCTTCTGTACCCGCGAGATCCCATCTAGGGACCCTTTTTGGTGTCCTGCCAAAGGGGGATTCGATCATGGAGCGCTTCTACATCAACTCTATTACCCTTCTGATGAAGCATGAGTAGTGTACCACAGATCTACGGGTCCATAGCTAGTAGCTAGATGGCTTCTTCTCACTCTTTGATTCTCAATACCATGTTCTCCTTGATGTTCTTGGAGATCTATTCGATGTAATACTTTTTTGCGGTGTGTTTGCCGAGATCGATGAATTGTGGATTATGATCAGCTTATCTATGAATATTATTTGAATCTTCTCTGAATTCTTTTATGCATGATTTGATATCTTTGTAATTCTCTTCGAACTATCGGTTTCGTTTGGCCAACTAGATTGGTTTTTCTTGCAATGGGAGAAGAGCTTAGCTTTGGGTTCAATCTTGCGGCCGGTGTCCTTTCCCAGTGACAGTAGGGGCAGCAAGGCACATATTGTATTGTTGCCATCGAGGATAAAACGATGGGGTTTTCATCATATTGCTTGAGTTAATTCCTCTACATCATGTCATCTTGCTTAATGCGTTACTCCGTTCTTTATGAACTTAATACTCTAGATGCATGCTGGATAGCGGTCGATGTGTGGAGTAATAGTAGTAGATGCAGAATCGTTTCGGTCTACTTGACACAGACGTGGTGGCTATATTCATGATCATTGCCTTAGATATCGTCATAACTTTGCGCTTTTCTATCAATTGCTCGGCAGTAATTTGTTCACCCACCATAATATTTTCTATCTTGAGAGAAGCCTCTAGTGAAACCTATGGCCCCCAAGTTTACTTTCCATCTTATAAGTTTCCAATCTACTATTTTGCAATCTTTTACTTTCCAATCTATAAACCAAAAATACCAAAAATATTTACTTTACCGCTTATCTATCTCTATCAGATCTCACTTTGCATTTAACCGTGAAGGGATTGACAACCCCTTTATCGTGTTGGGTGCAAGTTGATGATTGTTTGTGCAGGTATTCAGTGACTTGTGCGTTGTCTCCTACTGGATTGATACCTTGGTTCTCAAACTGAGGGACGTACTTATCTCTAATTTGCTGCATCACCATTTCCTCTTCAAGGGAAAACCAGCGCAAGCTCAAGAAGTAGCAGGAAGAATTTCTGGCGCATTTGCCGGGGAGATCTACGTCAAGTCAAGCCATACCAAGTACCCATCATAAAGTCTCATCTCTTGCATTACATTTTTCGCCATTCCCGTCTCGTTTTCCTCTCCCCCACTGTTGGGGAACGTAGTAATTTTAAAAAAATTCCTACGCACACGCAAGATCATGGTGATGCATAGCAACGAGAGGGGAGAGTGTCGTCCACGTACCCTCGTAGACCATTAAGCGGAAGCCTTATGACAACGCGGTTGATGTAGTCGTAAGTCTTCATGATTGACCGATCCTCAGTACCGAACGTACGTCACCTCCTCGTTCAGCACACGTTCAGCTCGGTGACGTCTCGCGAACTCACGATCCAGTAGAGCTCGAAGGAGAGTTTCTTAAGCACGACGGCGTGGTGACGATGTTGATGAAGCTACTGACGCAGGGCTTTGCCTAAGCACCACTACGATATGACCGAGGTGGATTATGGTGGAGGGGGCACCGCACACGGCTATAGATCAATGATCAATTGTTGTGTCTATGGGGTGCCCCCTGCCCCCGTATATAAAGGAGCTAGGGGAGGTGGACGGCCAGGAGGAGGGCGCGCCAAGGAGGGAATCCTACTCCCACCGGGAGTAGGACTCCTCTTTTCCTAGTAGGAGTAGGAGAAGGAAAGGAAGGGAGAGAGGAAGAGAAGGAAAAAGGGGGCGCCACCCCCTCCTTGTCCAATTCGGATTAGAGGGGGAGGCGGCGCACGGCTGCCCTGGCTGCCCCTCCTCTTCTCCCACTAGGGCCCATGAGGCCCAATAACTCCCCGGGGGGTTCCGGTAACCCCCCGGTACTCCGGTATATGTCTGAAACCTTCCGGAACCTTTCTGGTGTCCGAACATAGTCGTCCAATATATCGATCTTTATGTCTCGACCATTTTGAGACTCCTCGTCATGTCCGTGATCACATCCGAGACTCCGAACTACCTTCGGTACATCAATACACAAAAACTCATAATACCGATCGTCACAGAACTTTAAGCGTGCGGACCCTACGGGTTCGAGAACTATGTAG
Organism: Aegilops longissima; assembly: GCA_021605205.1. Lineage (NCBI taxonomy): Eukaryota > Viridiplantae > Streptophyta > Magnoliopsida > Poales > Poaceae > Aegilops > Aegilops longissima. The sequence continues at coordinate 15,897 of JAHIAM010000275.1, forward strand.
ACATGACCGAGACACGTCCCAGGTCAATAACCAATAGAGGAACCTGGATGCTCATATTGGTTCCCACATATTCTATGAAGATCTTTATAGGTCAAACCGCATAACAACATACGTTGTTCCCTTTTTCATCGGTATGTTACTTGCCCGAGATTCAATCGTCGGTATCTCAATACCAAGCTCAATCTCGTTACCGGCAAGTCTCTTTACTCATTCCGTAATGCATCATCCCGCAACTAACTCATTAGTCACATTGCTTGCAAGGCTTATAGTGATGTGCATTACCAAGAGGGCCCAGAGATACCTCTCCGTCAATCGGAGTGACAAATTCTAATCTTGATCTACGCCAACTCAACAAATACCATCGTATACACCTGTAGAGCACCTTTATAATCACCCAGTTACGTTGTGACGTGTGGTAGCACACAAAGTGTTCCTCTGGTAATCGGGAGTTGCATAATCTCATAGTCATAGGAGCATGTATAAGTCATGAAGAAAGCAATAACAGTAAAACTAAACGATCAAGTGCTAAGCTAACGGAATGGGTCAAGTCAATCACAGCATTCTCCTAATGATGTGATCCGTTTAATCAAATGACAACTGGTGTCTATGGCTAGGAAACTCAACCATCTTTGATCAACGAGCTAGTCAAGTAGAGGCATACTAGTGACACTATGTTTGTCTATGTATTCACACATGTATTATGTTTCTGGTTAATAAAATTCTAGCATGAATAATAAACATTTATCATGATATGAGGAAATAAATAATAACTTTATTATTGCCTCTAGGGCATATTTCCTTCACCCACTTCTAAAATAATTTTTGAAAAGATTTTCCTTTTCTTCGCCTTCTTTCCGTATGTCTTTTTTGTGTTTCCATGTGCCTTCTCTTTGCTTGCATCTTTGCTTGCTAAAAATCTATTGATATGGATCTTCACAAATTCTTCAAGAAGACTGCCTATGAACTCCTCACTGACAAGAAACCCAATGTGAGTTATTTCAAAGTCTTCGGTGCTAAATGTTGGATTAGAGATCCTCATCACAATGCTAAATTTGCACCGAAAGCACATGAAGGTTTTATGCTTGGTTACGGAAAGGACTCGTACACCTACAGAGTCTTCAAAAATGTTCTTCACAAGATTGTTGAAACTGTAGATGTGCGGTTTGATGAAACTAATGGCTCGCAAAGAGATGTAACATCCCAAAATTCTAAATTTTGGAATGTTATAATAAATAAATAGTTTTGATTGATTGATTGTTTGTTGTGTGATTTATTGTGTGAAACTGAGTGAAATTTGAAACTTTCTGAAAGTTGAATGAGAGGGAATGAAATGACTTTCCCAAACTTCCACCTTGCATTTATGATCTCCATGAATTCAAATTCTTTTCATCACAAAACCCTGGAGAGAAGATGACATGACTTCTTCCATTTATTTAAATGACAAGGGTGTTGAAAATATTTGAATTTCATTTGGAAAATATTTCCAATTCTGAAACTTTATGCAACTCAATGATTTTCACGAGAGAAGATAAAATGACTTCTTCAAATTAAATGAAATATGAGTTGGGAGTTTTAAAAGAATTAAATTCAAAGTTCTTTTGAATTTATTTCCAATTTGGAGTTATTTGAGTTTTATTCAAATTATTTTCTCCAAAAAATATATATAGAAAATAGGGTAACATGATTCCCTACATCAGAAAATTGGAGAGAAATTAATTTGAAGTCATTTTGGTATTTTAAAATGATTTTATTGGATTTTATTGGACCGTAGCACTGTGTGAATTATTAAAATTTGTGTGTATTTTATTTGAAGCTAAAATAGTGTTCATGTTGTAGAAAATCTTTTCTGAAAATTTTGATATATTATATGCCTATATAATTTTTTATTTATTTCTGTTTTATTGTCTCTGTCAAAAAAATTGTTGCGCCCTTGGCCAAGGGCCAAGGCCCAAGGCCAAGCAAGTGGCCGGCCGGCCAAGGCCATCCACCGCACGCACCTAGGGAGCCAGGGAGCTAAGGTTTCCTATTCTTTTACAAATCCTAGTAGGATTTGATCCCGTTTCGTTATTCCGTTTATTCCGATTTGTTTCTAGATCTTTTCCCTTTTGTTTCCTAATCCTAGTCTATTTCTTGTCCCCTACCCAAGCAAAGCCCTCCCCTCCCCACTATAAATACCCAAGCACCCCCCCCCCTCCAACACATCAAACCAACACCTCTCCTCACCTCTCCTCTCCTCACCCCACGTCGCTGTGCCGCCTCGTCGGAGTTCGCCGGACCACCGCCGCTATATATCGCTCCGCCCCGATCTGCCGCCCCCGACCATCCCTTCCCCGACGCCAGAGGGCCACCGGAGGACGTCGCCGGAGCTCCACCAGGACCCCATCACCGGAACTGCTACAGTAAATCCCGTAATTCATTTTTTTCAGAAAATAGCAATCTTAGAAAATTCATATCTTTTAGAGTTTTTAGTATTTTTGAGTGATTCCAATTGCTATGTGTCACAAATTTTCTGAAGTTTCTGTTAGTGTCTCTGGATTTCAAATTTGAGTAGTTTAAATTTGAATTTGATAAATTTTGTTCAGATTAGTATTTTGGCCATAACTTGAGTTTAAAAATAGGTTTTTAATTAATTCTTTTTGCTCCTGGTCTCTAGGACCTTTGTTTATCCAGTAGTATTTAGTATTTTATTTCTAGCTTAATTCAAATTAGGTTTTTAGCAAAACAGTACTGTTTTATTATTAGTTCTATTTTAGCTTTTTCTTTATTGTTTTTATTAGTTTTAAATTATTTCTTTTTGTCACTTTTGACAAAATTAGTTGTGTTTCTGTTAGACAACAGGAGAAAATTTATTTTATTTAAAAAAATTATTTTCCTTAGTTTTGTATGAAACCTTCTATAGGTCATAGTTAGAGTTTTATAAAAGCTTTTTATTTGTTTCTTTTTGCAAATAAAATTTTATGGAAAAAATACTTTATGTTAAATTAGTTATTTTACATTTTATTTTCTGTTAATTTATTAGTTTAGTATTTTAATTGTTGTTAAGTTTTTACTTACGGCAAAACTATATTAGATGTTTGTAGCAAAGTCATAGATCTTCGTTAGTAGTTTTTCTTTGTAGTTTTATTTGAAGTTTCTTTTGATTTTGTTTGAGTTTTATTATCGATTTTCCTTGCTGTTTTGGTTGTTATTTCGAGTGCTAAAATTGTTTGCTAGGATGTTTGCTTATGTGAATGCTATGTTTGACTATATAGATTTTCAACGGAGTGACGATTAGTTCTACCAAGTCATTTTCGAGCGTTGTTATCTTCATCAAGTATTACCGAGCAAGTTCACTTTGACCATGTTTTTCATACCTATGTGTTTTATTGCATCTAGTGTCATCTTCGCAACAATCCCTCCAAAGAGTGATATTGAATCCTTGTAGTTGAGTAGTATGCATGAGGTAGGAACCCATCACCCTGTTACAAGCCTGGGACGTTATTTATTTTAATGCTACGCTATAGTAGACGGGGTTGGTATGAGTGCTCGAGAGTGGTGTGAGAATGGAGGATCTATGTCAATGACGACAACTCCATGATGGAATCTGCAAGGACTGCATCTTCAAGGCCTCAAGACTTCAAGACTCGAGACAAGAATTCAATACACACTACTGGGTGAAGGATGGTTGATGGGCACCCTGGAGAAACCAGTGGTTGGCCGGGATGCATGGAGAAGCGCCATGACATCTTGCGGAAAGCTTCACCCAGACTCAAAGAGACGGAAGAATAGTTAATGCCCGGAAGCTTACTTGTGCAACCGCAAGTCATTATGGGCTCTGGCTTGGTTGACCTTAGTAGTGACTCTGGCTGGGACGGTGCTAGCAGATGTAGAACTACGGTAGGATGGGATGAGTACCGGACAGTGGTCAGAGGAACTCTTCGGAAGACCATGTTTCGGTCATCTTGTTCTCAAACACCCTGAAGTGCGAGAACGTAAAAAGAGGGATCGAATCTTGCGGGTAAAGTGTGCAAACCTCTGCAGAGGGTTTAAACCTAATCGATTAGCCGTGTCCCCGGTTACGGACAATTTGAGCATCTGGACTTGGATCTATCTCGGAACTCTCAACACCGGACTGATAACTTAATTGTGGGCAACTTATGATGATTTGGGCTATGAGACATCGGTTGGCGGAACCATGTCATTATAGAAAACTCCATAGTACAGACTTCATTTATTCCTTTGATGTAGGGAAAATAAAATCAGCTTTTACGCAAACAAAACTCAGATACAGAGCCACAAAGCCAAATTTCATATAGTATAGTTTTACCATCTGTTTATTCATGTTGTGATCTTGCGGTTCATTCAATGTCTTGATTTACACGGCTGCAACGTATCATGTTGCAGGATTTTCTTCGACGAGTAAGAGTTACGATCTGAGGTTACGGTCTACACTCAACTTTGCCGATGGCGTTGATGGGACTCCACACCCGCTTGATTGTTTCCGCTGAGTATTAAGAGGTATATATCATTTTACGTTATTTATAAATGTGATTGCACTTTGATATATACATTGATGTACTATGTGTGCCAAAGATCTTGATCCGTGGATGGCACAGATACACGAGGCTTGACCGTCTCGAGGTCGGGTCGCTCTGAGATATGGTATCAGAGCACATGTTGATTGTAGGACGTGACCCTAGAAATCGGAAAGCCCCTAGGACAGGATATCTCAAAAACTTTATTTTCAAAAAGACTCTTACTTCTCATCTTTTCAGATTTTATCAAATAGACACTCTCACCTCAAATAGTTAGAATATACACCTTTCCCTTTTGACCACACGGAAGATCAACTGAAGTCACTCCAAGAATTAAAGATATCGGACAACTGATGGCCATTTCAGAGTAAAGAGGATTTCACCATGCATTAGAAGAGTTGAAGCTGCAACAATTGAAGACTCCGAAGACTAGAAGAATTTGAAGAATCTGAAGAATTATTTGACCTTTAGAAGACCAAACCCCTGTTACACACTTACGTTAGATGCGGCGATTTGTGAGCTGTCATTTGTTTGATGTTTTCCGACAGCCACAAAGTAAAACCCGTTTCTTCAAAAACTATTGTTTGTATTGTGTGTATATCCCTCCCCACCTCTCTCATATCTCATCCCAAAACTTTTGGACCCCATAGATGATGAATGAAGTTGGACTGATATTCTCTGGACCGAAAACCCAGCCGGAGGCAGAGCTATGGATTCAGAACATGGAGAATCACTTCGGGAGCAATTTGATTTCCAAGGAAGTATGAGGTTCATCACGCTCTTCAGTGCTTTACAGAAAGTGCTGCAACCTGGTGGAAAATGCATCAAGCCATACAAGGATTTAATGGAGCAAGAACTTGGGAGGAATTCAAGAAGACCCTGTTGAGATCATGTCTCATCCGGAAGCACTATGATAACCCGAAGAAGAAACCTTGTGCCTGCAAGATTTGCGGAGAAATAGGACACACCCAGGAGGAACACAAGGATGGATGCCCTCATTGTGAGGAAAAACACCCAGTGAGGAATGCCCAACTAGTCGGTGACTTGTTTCTTGTGTGAAGGAACCACCCACTACCCGACCAGTGTCACATTTACCCCATGGTGCAACAAACTATTCAGGAGCAGGAAGAAGGAATGAAAGAAGCCCTCCGAGAAGTTATGAAAGAACTGTGATGAAGGAATGTGTTGAAGACCCGATGGAGAAGGCCTCAACATATTTTACTCCAATGCCTGCTATTCATGTGGAGAAGAAGGACATTTTCGCAATATTGCACCAAGGAAAGAAAAGAGTATGGGATATTTCCGGCAAGCAGAAGTGAAGTTTGACCCTCGGAAATAGAAGCTCTGATCATTCTGAGAGAAATCCAGAAGAGAAAAGAAGGCAACCCCGAGAACAAAACAATTTTCGCAGAGAAGGACCTGAGTCATATCACTTGTTACAGGTGCAAGGATTTAGGTCATTACGCTAGTAAATGTCCAGAAAAGAAGCCAAGAATCCAAGGAGCCTACATAATCACAAAGAAGCCCCGAGACATGTCGGAAGTTTATGTGTTTTCATTGCAAGGAAGCAGGACATTATGCTACTAAATGTTCCTACAAGAAGGAAGCTGGAGTTGAGTAGTTGGAATTTTGATATGGATAATAAGAGTGGTAGAAACCAATTTTTTTTTCATGAGTACAATAAGTTGAGTTATGTAATGGGTGCTCAGAGTTTTTAATGGATTCATGAAATCAATAAAGTTAAGGTGACATGTTTTCATAAGTTTAATTGTATGAGTTGTTACTCTATGAACACGGATTTTGACCATTTTCGAGGATATGAGAAATATGGTCTATGGATGGATTTGTGAATTTCATTTTAAGGGTGATAGTACCCTATGAAGAACACTAGACCAATGGAAATGGAAATGTGTCCCACAGGTTGGAGTTTTGGAAAAAAATGAGTTGAAGTTTTATCTTTGATATGATGGTATTAAGAAATGAAATGTTATTGGATTTAAAGTGGTGTAATGTTGGAAAATGGAGCAATTGTAACTCCAAGGATGAGTGAAATTGGTACAAGTGTTGAAGTGGGCTCATAACCCACAGGCCCAGGAATTAATAAGGGTCAAGTACCCACTGGAAGAAGAAATTTTGGGAAGACTGCGATTTGATCAGCAGACGTTTCGTAGGAGGTTACGCAAAAACTCGAGAGTTGTGAAGAAACGATAGATGTTTTGTTCAGCTTGCAGAATCAATGGAATTATCCGAACTAAGTTCGTTGAGAAGAGAAATTCTGCAATGCTTGTGAGTATGCCCAAGTGTTAGAATACGTGATTCACTGTTTACGTATGTGGTAATGATTCAAGTACGGGATGGATTGGCCCCCATACCGGAGACTTCTATCATGAACTATCATATGTTGATGGAAAATCAGAGAGACTTGAAAACTTTAGAAGAGCGTCGATACGACAAGCCAAAAACCTTAGAATGGTAGGACGATTGATCCATGTACCGCAACCGCTGCCAAACGAGGTCATACGGTGAGACCCAACCCAACCCATTATTCTTGCAGGAGAAACCTGTAATGGTCGACCACCATGAGATCTCGATAGTTGTTTATTGGCGCAGACACTGTCACTAAGGAGACACAGTCTCGGAAGAACCTCACCAGGATGAAAGGACACGATTTGAGGAAAAGGTTTTGACCCTACGGAAGAGCCCGGTGTAGGAGTTACTTGAAGTTGTGAGAAGACCGATGGTGTTCACCCTAGGGATGGAGTACCTGAGTTCCGTTGGAACCATAACCATGCTTTTAAGTGTGGTAGCACACTAGACCATTTCGATCGATTGGATTTTTGGAAGACCCCAATCCCTAACCTTTTCTTGTTGCTTCTTGAATCTCGAGGACGAGATTCATTTTAAGTGTGTAGGTTTGTAACATCCCAAAATTCTAAATTTTGGAATGTTATAATAAATAAATAGTTTTGATTGATTGATTGTTTGTTGTGTGATTTATTGTGTGAAATTGAGTGAAATTTGAAACTTTCGAAAGTTGAATGAGAGGGAATGAAATGACTTTCCCAAACTTCCACCTTGCATTTATGATCTCCATGAATTCAAATTCTTTTCATCACAAAACCCTGGAGAGAAGATGACATGACTTCTTCCATTTATTTAAATGACAAGGGGTGTTGAAAATATTTGAATTTCATTTGGAAAATATTTCCAATTCTGAAACTTTATGCAACTCAATGATTTTCACGAGAGAAGATAAAATGACTTCTTCAAATTAAATGAAATATGAGTTGGGAGTTTTAAAAGAATTAAATTCAAAGTTCTTTTGAATATATTTCCAATTTGGAGTTATTTGAGTTTTATTCAAATTATTTTCTCCAAAAATATATATATAGAAAATAGGGTAACATGATTCCCTACATCAGAAAATTGAGAGAAATTAATTTGAAGTCATTTTGGTATTTTAAAATGATTTTATTGGATTTTATTGGACCGTAGCACTGTGTGAATTATTAAAATTTGTGTGTATTTTATTTGAAGCTAAAATAGTGTTCATGTTGTAGAAAATCTTTTTCTGAAAATTTTGATATATTATATGCCTATATAATTTTTTTATTTATTTCTGTTTTATTGTCTCTGTCAAAAAAAATTTGTTGCGCCGCCGGGCTAAGGGCCAAGGCCCAAGGCCAAGCCAGTGCCGGCCGGCCAAGGCCATCCACCGCATGCACCTAGGGAGCCAGGAGCTAAGGTTTTATTCTTTACAAATCCTAGTAGGATTTGATCCTCTTCGTTATTCCGCTTATTCCGATTTGTTTCTAGATCTTTTCCTTTGTTTCCTAATCCTAGTCTATTTCTTGTCCCCTACCCAAGCAAAGCCCTCCCTCCCCACTATAAATACCCAAGCACCCCCCCTCCAACACATCAAACCAACACCTCTCCTCACCTCTCCTCTCCTCACCCCACGTCGTTGTGCCGCCGGCCGGAGTTCGCGGACCACCGCCGCCATTGTCGCTCCGCCCCGATCTGCCACCCCCGACCATCCCTTCCCCGACGCCAGAGGGCCACCGGAGGACGTCGCCGGAGCTCCACCAGGACCCCATCACCGGAACTGCTACAGTAAATCCTGTAATTCATTTTTTTCAGAAAATAGCAATCTTAGAAAATTCATATCTTTTAGAGTTTTTAGTATTTTGAGTGATTCCAATTGCTATGTGTCACAAATTTGCTGAAGTTTCTGTTAGTGTCTCTGGATTTCAAATTTGAGTAGTTTAAATTTGAATTTGATAAATTTTGTTCAGATTAGTATTTTGGCCATAACTTGAGTTTAAAAATAGGTTTTAATTAATTCTTTTTGCTCCTGGTCTCTAGGACCTTTGTTTATCCAGTAGTATTTAGTATTTTATTTCTAGGTTAATTTTAAATAGGGTTTTAGCAAAACAGTACTGTTTTATTATTAGTTCTGTTTTAGCTTTTTCTTTATTGTTTTTATTAGTTTTAAATTATTTCTTTTTGTCACTTTTGACAAAATTAGTTGTGTTTCTGTTAGACAACAGGAGAAAATTTATTTTTATTTAAAAAAATATTTTCCTTAGTTTTGTATGAAACCTTCTATAGGTCATAGTTAGAGTTTTATAAAAGCTTTTTATTTGTTTCTTTTTGCAAATAAAATTTTATGGAAAAAATACTTTCTGTTAAATTAGTTATTTTACATTTTATTTTCTGTTAATTTATTAGTTTAGTATTTTAATTGTTGTTAAGTTTTTACTTACGGCAAAACTATATTAGATGTTTGTAGCAAAGTCATAGATCTTCGTTAGTAGTTTTTCTTTGTAGTTTTATTTGAAGTTTCTTTTGATTTTGTTTGAGTTTTATTATCGATTTTCCTTGCTGTTTTGATTGTTATTTGAGTGCTAAAATTGTTTGCTAGGATGTTTGCTTATGTGAATGCTATGTTTGACTATATAGATTTTCAACGGAGTGACGATTAGTTCTACCAAGTCATTTTCGACAGCGTTGTTATCTTCATCAAGTATTACCGAGCAAGTTCACTTTGACCATGTTTTTCATACCTATGTGTTTTATTGCATCTAGTGTCATCTTCGCAACAATCCCTCCAAGAGTGATATTGAATCCTTGTAGTTGAGTAGTATGCATGAGGTAGGAACCCATCACCTGTTACCAAGCCCGGACGTTATTTATTTTAATGCTACGCTATAGTAGACGGGGTTGGTATGAGTGCTCGGAGTGGTGTGAGAATGGAGGATCTACGCCAATGACGATAACTCCATGATGGAATCTGCAAGGACTGCATCTTCAAGGCCTCAAGACTTCAAGACTCGAGACAAGAATTCAATACACACTCATTGGGTGAAGGATGGTTGATGGGCACCTGGAGAAACCAGTGGTTGGCGGGATGCATGGAGAAGCGCCATGACATCTTGCGGAAAGCTTCACCCAGACTCAAAGAGACGGAAGAATACTTCATGCCCGAAGCTTACTTGTGCAACCGCAAGTCATTATGGCTCTCGCTTGGTTGACCTTAGTGGTGACTCTGGCTGGGACGGTGCTAGCAGATGTAGAACTACGGTAGGATGGGATGAGTACGGACGGTGGTCGAGGAACTCTTGGAAGACCATGTTTCTTGTTCTCAAACACCTCAAGTGCGAGAACGTAAAAGAGGGATCGAATCTTGCGGGTAAAGTGTACAAACCTCTCAGAGGGTTTAAACCTAATCGATTAGCCGTGTCCCGATTACGGACAATTTGAGCATCTGGACTTGGATCTATCTCGAACTCTCAACACCGGATGATAACTTAATTGTGGGCAACTTATGATGATTTGGGCTATGAGACATCGGTTGGCGGAACCATGTCATGATAGAAAACTCCATAGTACAGACTTCATTTATTCCTTTGATGTAGGGAAAATAAAATCAGCTTTACGCATAAACAAAACTCAGATACTGAGCCACAAAGCCAAATTTCATATAGTATAGTTTTACCATCTGTTTATTCATGTTGTGATCTTGCGGTACATTCAATGTCTTGACCTACACGGCTGCAACGTATCATGTTGCAGGATTTTCTTCGACGAGTAAGAGTTACGATACAGGGTTACGGTCTACACTCAACCTGCCGATGGCGTTGATGGGACTCCACACCCGCTTGATTGTTTTCGCTGAGTATTAAGAGGTATATATCATTTTACGTTATTTATACATGTGATTGCACTTTGATATATACATTGATGTACTGTGTGTGCCAGCATACTGATCCAGGGATGGAACAGATACACAGAGGCTTGACCGTCTGAGGTCGGGTCGCTACAAGAGAGCACCTACCTTCTGTGATAGATGAACCAACACCAGAGGATTCTATCAAGTTCAAGGTGACTGAGGATGTCATTCCTACTGAAGAATCTGCTGAAGAATTCATTCCAGAATGTGAAGAACGTCGAGCTAATGCACTTGAAGAAAATGCTGAAGAAAATTGTGCTGAAGAAAATGTTGATCAAATTCCTCAACGACAACCAGCTCAGCCTCGCGTTGCAAAAGAAGTGCAAGTTGAAAAGATCATCGATGACATTGAAGCACCGGGTCCTCTCACACACTCAAAAGCTTCATATTTATCTAACTTTTGTGGGCACTATGCTTTTGTCTCTATCACAGAGCCCACTAAGGTAGATGAAGCATTTCTGGAGCCTGAATGGATTCAGGCCATGCAAGAAGAATTACATCAGTTCGAGCTCAACAACGTCTGGGAACTGGTCAAACGTCCAGATCCTCGCAAGCATAATATCATTGGCACAAAGTGGATCTACTGCAACAAGCAAGATGAAAATGGCCGTGTGGTGAGGAATAAGGCACGACTTGTAGCTCAAGGCTACACACAGTTGAAGGAATTGATTTCGATGAAACTTTTGCACTGTTGCTAGACTTGAGGCTATTCAGATATTACTTGCTTATGCTAACCATCATGATATCACTTTATATCAAATGGATGTGAAAAGTGCATTCCTCAATGGTAAGCTTGAGGAAGAAGTATATGTTGCTCAACCCCGTGTTTTGAAGATTCGAGAATCGACAAAGTCTTCAGACTCAACAAGGCCCTCTATGGCCTCAAGCAGGCCCCTCGGGCGTGGTATGACACTTTGAAGGAATTCCTCATGAAGAATGGCTTCACACCCGGTTCACTCGACCCTACTCTCTTTACTAAATCTTATGATGGTGAACTATTTGTGTGCCAAATATACGTTGATGATATTATCTTTGGCTGTACTGACCAACGTTATAGTGATGAATTTGCCTATATGATGAGTGAAGAATATCAAATGTCTATGATGGGAGAGTTGAAATTCTTCTTAGGTCTTCAAATTAAATCAACAACAAGAATGGCATATTCATATCTCAAGAGAAATACCTCAAGGATGTTACGAGGAAATTCGCATGCAAGATTGCAAAAGCGTCAAAATTCCTATGCCCACAAATGGCCATCTATGCATCGATGAAAATGGTATTGACTTGATCACAAGGTATGCCGCTCCATGATTGGTTCTTTATTGTACTTATGTGCATCTAGGCCAGATATAATGCTTAGTGTTTGCATGTGTGCCCGATTTCAAGCTACACCAAGGAATCACACCATAAGGTCTGTGAAGCATATTCTTCGATATCTAGCTCACACACCAACACTAGGATTATGGTACCCCAAGGGCTCGCTTTTGATCTCATTGGATATTTCGACACCGACTATGCTAGTGATCGTGTGGACCGCAAGTCAACATCTGGTACTTGTCATTTCCTCGGACGATCTTTGGTCCGTTGGTCCTCGAAGAAGCAGAACTGCGATATCGCTTCATCATGGAAGCTGAGTACATTGTTGCTGGTTCTTGCTGTGCTCAATTGCTGTGGATGAAGCAAACTCTCAAGGATTATAGCATCAACGTGAAGAATGTGCCTCTCTACTGTGACAATGAGAGTGCCATCAAGATTGCTCACAACCCAGTTCAGCACTCAAAGACAAAGCACATTCAGATTCGTCATCATTTTCTTCGTGATCATGTGTTGAAGGGCGACATTTCTATTGAGCATGTGAAGACTGAAGAGCAGCTAGCCGATATCTTCACAAAGCCCTTGGGTGAGAAGAGATTTAGCAAGTTGCGGTGTGAGCAAAATATCTTAGAGTGTTTGAATGTTCTTTGAAAAGGACACTCATCCTAACACTTATGCAAAATTGATGACTTAGATGTGCAACACATGAAGAAATGTTTTTCTTCAATCAATGAAGAATAACACTCTAAGTGTGAATAAATTAATGAAGAATTTGATTCTCAGAACCCTACGACAGTTGTACGCGGTGTTTGAAATCATCATTCTTATACGGTGGGTCACGCCACCACCAAAATTGAAAATCTTCAATTTGAGTTTTTCCTCAGTTTGAAATTCTTTAGTTTTTCAAGTTCTTCAACTTTGCAAAATCTTCACTGTTTCCGTCATTTTTCTTCATTGGCTATATAAATATATATGGGTTTATGTCCTCTACAGCATTCACTTATGGCTATTTCTTCAAGTTGCATTTTCTGCTAAGTGAATGTGATCGGACCCTTCCCCCTCTATGCCATACTCAACCCAATCTATTCACAATAATTCATGTGCGTTCTACTTGAAACTCGTTCAAAATCTTCACTGTGTCCTTGTCAGCTGAAGAAATTGCGAACGGAACTTTAAAACTAATCTTATCCAAAATTTTCGGCTTTGTCGCTCAAATCGTTCCGCAGCCCATGATAGACTTATCTATTCACCCATGATCTAACACGATCTCCACTTTTCAGTACGTGGGTGACACATGTCATGCGAATGAGAAGGGTCAGGGGCACGTTCGTCCTAAATCTTCAGGCGAACAGTTTTTCACTGCGACTATAAATACCCCCTCTCCCCTTCCTCACTTCCTTTACTCCGCTTGACCTCTCTCTCCCGCTCGAGCTTCTCAAACCCTAGCGCCGCCGCTACTCCATCGTCGCCGGTGAGGAAGAGCTTCACTACCTCGACCTCGTCGCCGTTGTACTCGCGCCGGCCGTGGAAATCTTCACTCCGCCGCCGCCGTAGCCGTCTTCCTCCGCCGAGTTAGGGCGTGGAAGATCTACACTGACGAACTTCACTTATGCATCTCACAGTTCGTCGTGTTCTTCGTTCAGGGTAATTAAAAATTACTTTTACTGCCCTATTTGATTCAAATTTTCTCTACAAAATCTTCAAAGGTGTTTTATTCTTCAAATCCTCACACACTAAACACCTCACATGTCATCTGTTCTTGATTCATTTCTCTAAGCATCATTTTTCTTCAAGATTCCTCAATTGTGTGGATCTTGATCTATACAACTCGAACCTAAGACAAAGAACGCTTAGTGAAATTCTTCAAAACTCATCCGTCAAAATTCCTCAAACTTGTTCTTTTGAAAAACCTTACGAGAACGCATATGACCTCTCCAAATTCCTCGCAACTATACTCTGTTCACAGGTACTCATGTCTGCTGCTGAATCACTAGGTTCTCATCAACTTAAATCATTTGCAGCGTTCCTCGAAGAAAAGTTGCATACTTCTTCAGAGAATTCGATTGTTCAAATTCCTCAACTGAACAATATGGCAGACGGTAAGAAGCAGCAGAAAGGAGGAAAGAAGCCTGAGGTCATGACTACTTTTGAGATCCCTGAGGATATTTACAAAGACTATTGCACACCTGATGAGGCCAAGTTCAGAAAGGAGAACAAAAATCAGCGCAAGGTGCGCATACAGAGGATTGAAAGGAGATGGGCAAGAGAATGGAGGGAGTACAGGTATGTTACTCCAAAGTATATGAAGAAATTCGCACTTAATCCTCCATGCCCAAGAGCTCCATTGGCACCTGGCCAAGAAGCTGACCCCACCAGCATCAAGCATGGTGAGGATTTTCCTGAAGAATGGGCCAAGCGCCAAGCCAAGTTGGCTAGACAAGCCAAAGAAACAGTGAGGAAATTCAATGAAGACTCTGCTGCTGCTGCCACTGAGGCCTCTGTCAAGCCTAGGAAATCAATGGCAAAGAAGCCCGCGCACAAGCCAAGTGCTTCACCAACAGTGCCCTCACAGACAAGTTCCTCAGCAATGCCCTCATGGCCAGAATCTTCAAAGCCCTCACGACGAATTACTCATGCTGCTCCTGCTCCTCCAAAGTCCTCAGCTGCTCCGGCAAAGTCCTCAGCACCTGTCCATCTAGCCACGTGCCAAAGGACTGCAGGCATCTCTATTGCCTCTGGTGTCTCAGCGAGTTCCTCCGCTGCACCAAATTCTTCATCAGGCCCCACTCTGCTGAAGACAAAGGCAACAGCTAGACGAGGTCCTCGGCCAAGTCCTAAGAAGAAACAGGTTGCCTTCCAAGTGCCATCTGACGATGAAGCTGATGATGATGAACTTGCGTAAATCATCGACATGCATAAGAAAGGGCCGCTAGATCCAAAGGCACAACTGTGCCACTGCTATTGGATCCTAAGTTGATCCTCGATTACATTGATCTCTGGCACAAGGACCCAAACACTCCTATGCCTAATTTCAAATTGACTCCTGGCCAAAGTCACATGCTGACCCATTTCATCTCTGAAGAGAAATGGAAATTTGAGAAGGCCAGGCAGATCAAGAAGGCTCAGTACAGGAAAGAGAAGTTCCTGAGGAAAAACGTTGTCTCTTTGACTACTGATGAGTTCACAAAGATCCAGCCTGAAATCAAAGCCCTCGGGCTGAAGCTTCTGCTCAGCCTACTGAAGAACATGCCAGCACTGCTGATGACTTTTAGGCTGCTGAAGAAAATGTTAGTTCCAGGGCTGATGAGTCCATACCAGCCGCTGAAGAAATTGCCAGGGCATCCACTAGTGGTGCGCCTGAATAAAATGAAGAAGTCGGGGCAACTGCATCAGTTGCGCCTGAAGAAAATCAATCAGGTTCCTCAGCTCCTCCTGCGCCTACACCAACTCCTATCCTTCCGTCTGCATCAGATGTGAAGAAGACCAAGGCTGCAGAGAGAGCTGCAGTGAAGAAAAGGAAAGCATCAGCTGCTTCAGATTCTTCAGCTCCGAAGAAAATGAAGCCTATGACCATCTCGTTTGAAAATCCCATTGATGTTGTTCCGATCTCCACCATGGCATCAAAGATCATTCTGCTGCTTCGTCAGAGCAGATTGATGAAGAAATTGAAGTGGATACGATCCCTTCAACACCAGTTGTTTCCTCGCCAATGCCTCAGTTCACAGCTGAAGAGGCTGGCCTTGAAGAAATTGAAGATGAAGACGTGGATATTGGGTGTACTACGCTAGTGATGAATGATGACTTTTGGGAAAGTTAGCACCCCAATTCTCCACTCTTCACCCCACTACAACAAATACCTCAGTCCCCTGCACCAACCGTTCAAATGGGCTCTGAAGAAACTCACCCCACCTCGTCTGTGCATGAAGAAATTCCAGCCACTAGTGCTGAAGAACCTGCTGCTGCTGATCATATGACAATGCAGACCGCAACTGAAGAGGAACCAGAAATTCCTCAGCCTAAAGAACCTGAGATTGCGATTCCTGAGGTCGTGATGCAACTCACTGACACTCCACTGCCAAAGCCAAAGGATCCATTCTCAAGGAAGCTAAAGTTCAAGGCTGAAGATTTCTTCAGCGAGCATGTGTTCTTCACAGATTACAACCCCTATGATTCTGCTCGCATAAGGAAGAGGCGTTTCTAGACGGCCAGCCAGGACAATTTCTATTCCTCAGTGCTGTTCAACAAAGACAAAGTCTTCGATCATGCACACATTCCTCATGTGTACATGGAATCTCTACCAGGCTTCGAGCCAGTCCTCAGTGTTCTTCACGACGCTGGATTGTTAAATTTCTGCACTGACATATGTGATTGGAATGAAGAACTCATTCTTCAGTTCTTTGCGATGCTGCACATCACAGGAGATTCTAAAGATGTGAACTCATGGGTGCTGGACTGGATGTCAGAAAATACTCACTACAAGGCACCAGCAACCGAATTGCTTCGTGCCCTCCCACTCAGTCCTCCCCTTGACGGTGCTCGTTGCGTCTACAGTGAACTTGAGCTTACAAATCATGCAAGTGCTGATGAAGCCTTTGAAGCCAGGGCAGGCCCCTTGAACCAAATTCCTCGTCAAGGAATTACTGTATGTGCCTCGGACTGTCTATCGCATTTTGTCGAAGACAATGAGTCCTACCAAAGGCCACGACTCAAATGATGAAGAAGTCGTTGGCATCATGAAGAATATGCTTTTTAATATCATTCATGGCGTTCCCGTCAACTTCCATGATTTCTTCATGAGGACTCTAGCCAATATTGCTATGTCACCATTTGAGTGAAGCCTTATGCACCATGGATTATGAGATTCATCAGACAAGGTCCTCACTCAATTACAAGGTCGACACTGAACCATCTGCATCTACTTGCTCTCGATTGAAGTCCTCAAACGGACATATTCCTCGGTGATGATAAAGGCAAGGCAACTGCTGTGATAGATGAAGGCATTCGTCCATTGGATGGTCAATTTTGCAAGGCTGCATCCTATTCAACCAATGATGACTCGCACACATGACTCTGCCGCCA
The DNA here is from genome assembly GCA_021605205.1 of Aegilops longissima. Taxonomy (NCBI): domain Eukaryota; kingdom Viridiplantae; phylum Streptophyta; class Magnoliopsida; order Poales; family Poaceae; genus Aegilops; species Aegilops longissima. The sequence continues at coordinate 33,036 of JAHIAM010000275.1, forward strand.
ACAACTCGCCAAGCAAAATCCTCAAGCCACAAGACACTGTGGTGATGGTGACCGTGAGTTACTCCTCGGTCTTCATCGTAAAGTTGAACGCAATCATAAATGGGTCAAGTGTCGGTTTGGTTCAATTCTTCACAACATGACCTCAACACACAATGCGGTGAAGAAAACCAATACTACCTCCATGAAACCTTCAACCGCACACAGGCTGTTCATTTCATGTCTACAATGAAGAAGATCTCAAGAAAATGGGTCTCAAGGAAGAATTTGATTGGTCTGCACCTCCTCTGAAGAAATACAAGAAGGTCAAGGTTCCTTCCTTGGTGGCCAGCTCTTATTCTTCATCACACTACACTGATGAAAATGAAGATTTGGACGACACTGCGGCAGGCCCTACTACGACAACCGACCCCGACAACGCTGGCGCTCCTTCATCAACTTGATATTCTTTAGGGGCGTTAGTCCTCAGTTTCGATTCTTTTGGTCATTCAATGACAAAGGGGGAGAAAGTTGAGTTAGTCTTCAAGCGGGTCTATTATATGGGCGTTTTTTTGCTAAGTTACAACTCTCGCTCTTCTGAAACTTTATTGGATCGAGTTGTAATCTTAAACCCGATGGTGCTCTGATACTTTTGATGTGTTCTTCTGCATGCTTATTCCTCGTTATATGTTAATATGCGCATGCTGAATTTCATCAATCACCATATTTCATCATGCATTTCAAATTCTTCATATTACATATCAAATGCATGTATGAATTACAAGATATAGGGGGAGATCTCCATGATTCAACTCTTCAAGTGTGCATTGCCTCAAAAGCAAATTCCTCACTATGCACATCTTCAGGGGGAGTCTTCTATATCTTGCAATCAAATTCCTCAATATCAGTATTTACACTTCATATGTTTATCCCCATTGAAAACTTAACCTATATTGTCATGAATCACCAAAAAGGGGGAGATTGTAAGTGCATCTAGTGGCCCTTAGTGATTTTGGTGTATTGAAGACTTATAGGTTAAGGGTCTAATGCGTTTATGAGTGTACACATGTCTATAAGTCTATGAGGAGTTTGATACTTACAGTGAAAGTCGACCCCTAAAAATGAAGTTCTTCAACTGAAGACTTTGGTATTCTGAAGACTTTCTGAAGACTTTGAAAGTGAAGAAATTGGTGTGACCTTGAAGACTTGGTATTCATTTGAGGAACATGAAGCGTGAAGACTTTTGTTTTCGTAGTTTCATTTTTTCTTTCTTGAGTCATAGGAAACACTGTACTGTTAAAGAGGGTCGAGGAAATACTAAGGAAAAACTTCCATGTGATGCTCAACTCAAAATCCTACACCTACCAATCCCTTCGAGTGAAGCCATTGGAAATCTCATACAGTTCAGTCAATTTTCTTCAGTGACAGAGACGAAGTTCTTCTGGTCGCCGAGGAATTTGTTCTGACTGAGGAGTTAGGAATTCGCCAGTGCGGATTGCCTACACAGTGAGGAACATGATAGTCCTGAGAATTTGTACCTCAAATTTCCGACCGTTTGCTGTGCTACGCGCCAGCTGTCCCAAAATATCTTATCCACCTAACGGTCATATCATTGAAGGGCATTTATGTCTTATCATGTCGGGCTGCTCCCTAGGCTATAAATAGCCGGCCCCTACAACCACTAGCTGGTTGGCTGCTCCGAGAGAAAATGGCACTTGTAAATTGAGAGCATCCCATCCTCCGAGGACTTTGAGTGAAAATCATCAAGTGAGGAAAACCCAAACCCAAACACCTACAAACCCAAAGTGATTGAGCATCACTGAAGAGATTGATCCTGCATGGTTCCGACGCTTGTTACCTTTGAAGACTGTGCTTCTTCCAGACGGTTAGGCGTCATGGTCTAGAGCATCCAAGAGGAATTGTGGATCGCCAAGTGACCGATTTGTGAAGGTTTGGAAGTCGCCTGAAGACTTACCACGAGTGATTGGACGAGGTCTGTGTACCTTAGTTCAAGGAGACTACGGTGAGGACTTGGTGTCCTGAGCTGCGTGCTCTGGACTAGGTGTCCGGGACTGTGTGTCCTCGAGTTTAAATACTCAGCCGCCCAACCAGACGTACAACCGAGACGAAGAGTTGGAATGGGTCTACCAAATCATTGTCTTCACCAAGCTTCTGGTTCCATTCCTCAACTCTTTCATTTCCTCATTCTTTGTGTTAAGTGCTTCATCATATCGTGTTTGAAGACTTTGATCAAGACTTTCTCAATTTCCTCAGTTCAATTTCTTCATCTGTTTTATCTTCATCTTGTGTTATCCTGTGATTACGCTTTTTGTACTCTGTGCTTGTCTTCATTTCATCATGATGACCAT
>JAHIAM010000276.1:0-31375 GCA_021605205.1 Aegilops longissima
GGTCTACACATAAGGTTCGGTGGCGCTAGGGTTATTGGGAAGACAAGTATGTGATTACGAATGTTGTTGAGTCCGGATGAGATCCGGGCGTCACGAGGAGTTCGGAATGGTCGGAGGTAAAGATTTATATATGGAAAGTGGTTAAATGGACTCCGGAAAGTTTGAGGTATCACTGCATAATGTCTTGGGCCCACCGGGAGGTTCAGGAGGTCCAGGGAGGCCACCCCTCCCGGGAAAGGGCAACATGGGCTAAGTGGGAGAGGAGCCAGCCCACGGTGGTGCTGGGCACCTTCCCCTTAGGCCCATCTTGGCTAGAGGCATGGGGAGGGAAACCTAAAGGCGCCCCACCTGGCAGGGAGCAAGCCACCTCCCCTCCTCCCTTGGCAGCCGCCCATCTGGGTTTCCCCTAGATGGCAGCCCCCCTAGCCCTCTCCTCTATAAATAGAGGGGTGGGGGAGGGCTGCAAACACCATTGAGCGCAGCCCCTCCCTCCCAACACCTCTCCTCCTCCCGTGAGCTTGGCGAAGCCTGCCGGAATCAGTCACTCCATCTGCATCACGCCGTCGTGCTGCCATTGGAGTGGTCTTCCTCAACCTCTCCTTCCTCCTTGCTGGATCAAAGGCAGAAGGAGGCCCGTCGTCCATCGTGTGTGTGTTGAGCAGCGGAAGTGCTGTCCGTTCAGCACTTGGTCATCGGTGATCGGAATCACGTTGGGAACGTCTTCATCATCACCACTCCCTCGAGCGCTTCCCGTTTCGATCTACAAGTGGTATGTAGATGCAAACTCTCTCGTAACTCGTTGCTTAGATGAACTCATAGATAGATCTTGGTGAAACCGTGAAAATTTTAATTTTCGCAGCGTTCCCCATGAGTGGCATCATGAGCTAGGTCTACATCGTAGTTCTCTTTGCAGTAGAACACAATTTAGTTGTGGGCGTGGATCTTGTCAATTTACTTGCCGTTACTAGTCTTATCTTGCTTCCGGCGGTATTGTGGGATGAAGCGGCCGGACCAACCTTACGTGCGCTTACGTGAGACCGGTTCCACCGACTAACATGCACTAGTTGCATAAGGTGGCTGGCGGGTGTCATCTCTCTACTTTAGTTGGAGGATTCGATGAAAGGGTCCTTATGAAGGGTAAATAGAAGTTGACAAGATCACGTTGTGGTTGATTATTATGAGTGAAAGCGTTCTTGCTAGAACCCAATTGCAGCCACGTAAAAGATGCAACAACAATTAGAGGCGTCTAACTTGTTTTTGCAGCAATTGACATGTGATGTGATATGGCCAAGTTGTGATGAATGATGAATGACACATTGTGATGTATGAGATCATGTTCTTGTAATAGGAATCACGACTTGCATGTCGATAAAGTATGACAACGGCAGGAACCATAGGAGTTGTCTTTATTTTTGTATGACCTGCGTGTCATTGAAGAGCGCCATGTAATTTACTTTACTTTATTGCTAAGCGCGTTAGCCATAAAGTAGAAGTAGTCGTTGGCGTGACAACTTCATGGAGCACAATGATGGAGATCATGATGATGGAATCATGGTGTCATGCGGTGACAAGATGATCATGGAGCCCGAAGATGGAGATCAATGGAGTTTTATGATATTGGCCATATCATGTCACTACTATATAATTGCATGTGATGTTTATTATGTTTATACATCTTGTTTACTTAGAGCGACGGTAGTAAATAAGATGATCCTTACAACAATTTCAAAAGTGTTCTCCCTAACTATGCACCGTTGCTAAAGTTAAGTAACTTCTAAGCACCACGTGATGATCGGGTGTGATGGATTCTTACGTTCACATACAGCGGGTGTAAGACAGTTTACACCATAAAACACTTAGGGTTAACAGCGAGCCTAGCATATACGAGACATGGCCTCGGAACACGGAGACCGAAAGGTCGAACACGAGTCGTATAGAAGATACAATCAACATGAGAATGTTCACCGACGATGACTAGTCCGTCTCACGTGATGATGGGACACGGCCTGAGTCGACTCGGATCGTGTATCACTTAGATGACTAGAGGATGTCTAATCTGGTGGGAGTTCATTGAAATAATTTGATTAGATGAACTTAATTATCATGAACTTAGTCTAAAACTTTTGAATGATATGTCTTGTAGATCAAATGGCCAGCGCTCATGTCAACTTGAACTAGCGCATTCCTAGAAAACCAAGCTGAAAGATGGCGGCAGCAACTATCTGGTTGAGTCCGGAACGAGATCATCCTCATAGCTGCCGACAAACAATATGTCCTAGAAGGACCGCTAGGTGGCAGCTCCGTCCCGAGAACCAAGACATTATGAATGCTTGGCAGTCTCGTCTTGATGATTACTCCCTCGTTCGGTGCGGCATGCTTCTGACTTAGAACAGGGGCTCCAAAAGCGTTTTGAGCATCACGGAGCATATGAGATGTTCGAGGAGCTGAAACTTGTTTTCCAAGCTCACGCCGGGTCGAAGATATGACATCTCCGACAAGTTCTATAGTTGTAAGATGGAGAAAACAGTTACATCGGTGAGCACATTCTCAAGATATGCAGGTTGCACAACCGTATGACCCGGTGAATATTAACCTCCACGATGAGGCGGTCATTGTGAGAATCCTCGATCGCTCACCAAGCTACAAGAGCTTTGTGATGAACTACAACATGCGAGGGGATGGTAAAGACCATTCTGAAGTGTTCTCTATCTTTGAGTCGGCGAGTTGAAATCAGAAAGAACATCAAGTGTTGATGGTCAATAAGACCACTAAGTTTAAGAAGGGCAAGGGCAAGAAGAACTTCAAGAAGAATGACAAGGAGGTTGCAGCGCCCGTAAGCAAGTTCTGGGAAGAAGTCAAAGAATGGACCCAAGCACAGGCCCGAGTGCTTTTATTGCAAGGGAAGGGTCCTTTGGGCGGAACGCCCCAAGTACTTAGCGGATAAGAAGGCCGGCAACACCAAAGGTATATTTGATATACATGTAATTGATGTGTACCTTACCGATGTCGTAGTAACTCCTGGGTATTTGATACGGTGCCGTTGCTCATATTTGTAACTCACGTGAGAGCTGCGGAATAGCGGAGGCTGGCGAAGGGCGAGGTGACGATCTGGCGTCGGGAATGGTTCGAGTCGATGTGATCGCCGTCGACGCTACCTCTTCATTTACCTCACGGGATTAGTTATGAACCTTAATAATTGTTATTTGGTGCCAAGTTTGAGCATGAATATTGTATACGGATCTCGTTTAATGCGAGATGGCTACTCATTTAAATCCGAGAATAATGGTTGTTCTATTTATATGAGAGATATGTTTTATGGTCATGCTCAATGGTCAATAGTTTATTCTTAATGAATCTCGGCGTAGTATTACACATGTTTATAAGCGTGAATACCAAAAGATGTAAAGTTGATAACGATAGTCCCACATACTTGTGGCACTTTGCCGCCTTGGTCACATTGGTATCAAGCGCATGAAGAAGCTCCATCTTGATGGACTTTTGGAGTCTTTAGATTATGAATCATTTGACACATCGAACCATGCCTCATGGGCAAGATGACCAAGACTCCGTTCTCCGGAACAATGGGCGAGCAACCAACTTGTTGGAAATCATACATACCGATGTATGCGGTCCAATGGCGTTGAGGCTCATGGAGGATATCGTTATGTTCTCACTCTCACAGATGACTTAAGTAGATATGGGTATGTCTACTTGATGAAACACAAATCTGAGACCTTTGAAAAGTTCAAGGAATTTCAGAGTGAAGTAGAGAATCAACGTGACGAAAGATAAAATTCTTCGACCAGGATCGTGGAGGAGAATATTTAAGTCCGCAATTTGGTACACACTTAAGAAAATGTGGAATCGTTTCACAACTACGCCGCTGGAACACCTCGGTAAGCGGTGTGTCGAACATCGTGTCGCACTCTATTGGATATAGTGCGGTCTATGATGTCTCTTCTTGATTTACCGCTATCATTTGGGGATACGCTCTAGAGACAACTACATTCACTTTAAATAGGGCACCGTCTAAGTCCGTTGAGGCGACACCGTATGAATTATGGTTTGGGAAGAAACCTAAGCTATCGTTTCTAAAAGTTTGGGGATCGATGCTTATGTCAAGAAACTTCAACACTGAAAGCTCGAACCCAAGTCGGAAAATCGTCTTCATAGGATACCCTAAGGAAACCGTGGGGTATACCTTCTATAAGATCCGAGGGCAAGATCTTTGTTGCCAAGAATGGATCCTTTACGGAAAAAGAGTTTCTCTCGAAAGAAGTAAGTGGGAGGAAAGTAGAACTTCGATGAAGTACTACCTCTTGAGCAGGATAGTAGTGCAGCTCAGGAAAATGTTCTGTGATGCCTACACCAAGCGAAGGAAATTCATGATGATGATCAAGGTACTTGGATCAAGTTGCTCTTGAACCCGTGGGTCCACTAGGACACGTTCCGCACCAGTGAGTGCGGCAACCTGTCTTGGAAATCATGTTGTTGGACAACAATGAACCTTGAACTATGAAGAAGCGATGGCGGGCCAGATTCCAACAAATGGCTAAAGCCATGAAGTCGAGATAGAATCCATGTATGAAAACAAAGTGTGGACTTTGGTGACTTGCCCGATGATCGGCGATAGAAAACAAATGGATCTTTAAGAGGAAGGCGGGCGCGGATGGTAATGTCACCATCTATAAAGCTCGACTTGTCGCTAAGGGTTATCGGCAAGTTCAAGAGGATTGACTATGATGAGACTTTCTCTCCGTAAGCGAAGCTTAAGTCCGTCCGAATCATGTTAGCAATTGCGCATACTATGATTATGAGATATGGCGGATGGGCGTCAAAACAGCGTTCATAACGGATATCTTAAGGAAGAGAGTAGTATATGATGCTGACCCGGAGGTTTTGTCGATCCTAAAACGCTAACAAAGTATGCAAGCTCGGCGATCCATTTATGGGCTGGTGCAAGCATCTCGGAGTTGGAACATTACGCTTTGATGAGATGATCAAAGCGTTTGGGTTATCTTGAGACTTATTGTGATGCCCTCGATTCAATCGTACACTAATCATGCGCAAATGTATGCGATCAAGATCAGAGACTCACGGGAAGATATCACAACACAACTCTACAAATAAAATAAGTCATACAAGCATCATAATACAAGCCGGGGGCCTCGAGGGCTCGAATACAAGTGCTCGATCATAAGCGAGTCGTGCGGAAGCAACAATATCTGAGTCTACAGACATAAGTTAAACAAGGTGCCATAAGATGGCTAGCACAAGCTGGGATCTGGTCGAAAGAGGAGCAGGCCTCTTGCAGGATCCTCCTAGGTTACTCACAGTGGTCGTCGGTGGGCTGCTGCGTAGTAGTAAGCACCTCGGTGTAGTAGTCGTCATCGGCGGTGGCGTCGCTCCTGGGCTCCATAGTGCAGTTGCGACAAGCGAGTAGAGTAGGGAAAAGGGGAACAAAGGCAACGTGAGTACTCATCCAAAGTACTATAAGCAAGGAGCTACACTACATATGCATGGATATATGTGTAAAGGCCATATCGATTGGGTGAGCTGCGAGAATGCGAGAATAAGAGGATAGCTAGTCTTACGAAGACTAAACTTACGGTCACCGGTCTTACTGTGACGAGAAGAGGACAACGGAAGTCCTCAAGTAACATCATATAGCAATAATCCTACCGGCAATCCACTGCTCATATCCACGGCGAGGCGACCACGGTTATGTCGGCACTTGGAAGGTGTGTTTTATCAAGTATCCGGTTCTAGTTGTCATAAGCTCAAGGTACAACTCCAAGTCGTCCTGTTACCGAAGATCACGGCTATCCGAATAGATTAACTTCCTGCGGGGTGCACCATCTTACCCGCACGCTTGATCCCATTTGGCGGACACACTTTCTGGGTCATGCCGCGCGGAAGATCAACACGTCGCAGCCCACCTAGGCACCAAGAGAGGCCAACCGCGGTCTAAACCTAAGCGAAGTGCAGGCCCATCGCCTGAGCACACACCGCGATGCGTCTGCGGACGGAAGCAGACCTAGCCTAACGAGCGTTCCAGTCCAATCGGCGCCCGCCGCTCGTCGTGACGTCTGAAGTGCCGGTGATACCACGGCGCGGGATACCCATAACTACTCCAGCGTAGATGGTTAGTGCGTATAAGCTTCGTAGCCAACTCAGATCAAATACCAAGACCTCGTTAAGCGTGTTAAGTAACATGAGCGCGAACAGGGCCAGGCCCACCTCTCTCCTAAGCGGTCTCAACCTGCCTGCGCTCCGCCACAAAGTAACGATCGGGGCCGTGGGAACCTAGGCCCACCTCTCAGGATGGAGCCACGTCCTTTCAGCCCCATCTCGAGCAGTATCACGGTAATGTAATAGTGTAAAGCATATAGTATATACCGTGATCAACTCCCGGTGATCACGGCCCGATAATATATGCAGCGAGACGGACAAGTATGTAGGCCCACAGATGAATGTACTAGCATCCTATACTAAGCATATAGGATTGCGGTAAAAGGTAACGAAGTTACAAGGGCGAGGCTATACAGCAGTATAGGAGTATATGAAACAGTAACATGCTATACTACTCTAATGCAAGCGGTGTAGATAAGAGTAAGCGATATCTGGTGATCAAGGGGGGCTTGCCTGGTTGCTCTGGCAAGAGAGAGGTCATCGGTGGCGTAGTCGATCACGAGCACATCGGCATCGGTCTCGGGGTCTACCGAAGAAGAGGGAAAAGCAGTAAATACATAGCGAGCAAGTGCATAACAGGTCATGAGAGCGAGCTAGGCGTGTTCTAGCATGGCGCTAAGCGATCTTGGCGAAAGAAACATCAGGAAAGTTTTCCGGTTCGGACTATCTGTCGAGACAGATGAACGGAGAGGAAAGTTTGCAGGTTCGATAGGTTAGGGGTGTGTGGCGGACGAGCGGTCTGCGTATCGGATTAATCTCGTCGTTACGAGCAACTTTCATGTAGAAAACATTTTCCATCAGAACTACGGTTTATTTTCTTTGATTTTCTAAAGTTTTATTGATATATTGGAATTAAAACTAATTCGAGAATAAAGATTAAATTGCTACGTGCACACACAAAGTGTACCCAGAAAGCAGCATAGAGGCTGACGGGTGGGGTCTGTTGACTGCCCAGACAGCGATCAGCGAGGCTGTTGACTAGTCAAAGGGACAAGGGACCCGCATGTCATTGACTCTGTTTAACTAACAGACTATTTGTGTTAACATAACAGTTTTAATTAGGTTAATTAAACTCAACTATTTAAGTTAATTAATTTAGTTAATTAATTAATTAATTAATTAATTAATATATTTTTATTATTCTTTTTATATCATTTTTAACGTTTTGGGGTGGGACCCATTTGTCATAAACACGAGGCCTATTAGGCGTCAGATTCTGGCGTGCGTCTTGCGCCCAACACCTAAAGCTCTCGCCGAGCCAGCAGAGGCGTGGCAGCGGCGGCGTTAGCAAAACAGGCGCGCGGAAGAACAGGCCCGGGCGGCAAGCAGCGCGCCCGGCGGCGGCGGCGATGGCGAAACTAGCGGCTAGTGAGGCAGCCCGGCCAGGCGGCAGCCTTGAAGGCAAAGCGCGCGCCTGGCGCGAGGGCGTCTGATAACGCGGACAGCCGCCGCCATCTGACGGTAGCAGCCAGCGGGGCGGTGTCTGTGCGCAGCGTTGGAGAAGGCGGGCGGGGCCCGATAGAGCTCACCCGTTAGCGAAAGAAGCGGCGTCTGTGAGGAGGACCCGCGAAGGAAGAGGGAGGGGCGATCCGTAGCGGGCGAAGCGAGATAGCGTGATCGGCGAGGCGGCGCCCGGCAAGGTCGTAATGTGGCGACCAGCGAGCAACAGCGAGGCGATCGGTGGCGGCAACCTCGATGTGGCGGCGGGGTCGTGACGGCGGCGGCGCGGTCGGTGAGGTCGGCCCGATCCGATCTGGATCGAGGAAGAAGGCGAGGCGGCGTGAGGGGAAGGGGGGTTGGTCGGCGGGAAGCATGTCGCCCGATCTGGAGCCTCGGGTGGGGGAGGCGAGGGAAGTGTGGGGGCGCTCGACCTCTCCGGGTGTGTGTGGAGGGAGGTGGGGCGAGAGGAGGGGGGTCGTGGGGGATCTGAGGGAAAGGGATGGCCTAGGATTTGGTGGGCGTGGCCTATAGGCCGAGAGCAGGGGTATGGGGGCCCGTTCGATCGCATGGGAGGCCAGTTAGGCCACTTGGCCCGTGAGAGAGGTCTCTCTCTTCTTTTCTTATGTCTTTACCTTTTATTTATTTTACCTTTTACTTTTCTATTTTATTTTAGTTTTAGCAATTTACTAAAGTGGCACCTAAATAGATTTTACAAATTATGCCTTTATACAATAGTTTATTACTTATAACAAATTAGTTTTGAAAATGTTTATTAATTTTAAAGCACTTAAATAATTGTATTTGCTACTGTTTTATTCATTTTAGAGTATCTAAACATTTTATAAAGTGTGGTTTCACCACCATAATTACCTATGCATTCTCTGGCTCCTCCGAACATTTTAGTTTTAATATTTGAAAACTTTTATTGTTTGCTTGATTTTGAATTTGAATTCGAACAGGTTTGAACTAGCGAGTTTATCCACGATAACGAGGTGGCGTGGCATCATTAGCGAGGATTCTGTAAGCGTAATTACAGGCGTCACAATTCTCCTCCACTACAAGAAATCTCGTCCGAGATTTAAGAGAGTAAGGGAAAGTTAAGTTACGATATTCTAACGGATCTTCTCGAAGAAGTTAGTTCCTTCCGTTGATGTCTTCAATCCTTTATTCCGATGCATCATGATAAACTTGTCATCATTTCTTGGGAACTCTATCGTACTTACGAAAGGTAAGGGCAGCTCACTACGACATAATGCTTTTAAGGAAACAATGCAGGGCTAACCCATGAATTAGTATAAGATTAGCTCTCGAGTTGAACATTTGAAATACCTCGAGAGTAGAGTGCGAAGTACCATAATAGGCTCAAGCGGGTGAGAAGGGGGTTCGAGTGGCGAGTAAGTATCGCGTCGATGCGAGAATAGATCACTATGGCGGTGGCCGTGAATTACATCTGAGTCCTTGGGAGGAATAACTTTGGGAGCGAGGGTGTCAGGGGAGTCGGGTTTCGATCTGTGAAAGCTGTGAGGTTATGGGCCCACCATGTGGTTTAAAAGTAGAAAGGTTGGTGACATCTTGCGATCATGTAAGCAAGGCATGTCGGAGGAGAAGTCGAGGGTCATGTCGGCAACAACATAGGTACCAGGCGAGGGGCGAAGAGAACCATTTTCCTTTCGTTGAGCAGGCGGACCAATAAACAAGGTTCTCGTCCATTGGTGGTTACTGGAATGTCATCAACAATAGTAATAGGGTCTTACTTACAGTGGTACGCGAGGTGCTTACCTAAGCGAGGATTATCACTGCTTAGATTATATATATCACAAGAAGGTCAAACAGACCCATGGAAAGGAAAATGTGATCATTAGGTTAAGAGAACAATGGAAAGGAAAAATGTGTTTAAACACATATTACGAGTATATCCTTCCCAAGGATAAGCGAGCATGATATCCATGAAAGGATATAATGTAGAGAACCCTTTAGGTAAGGGAGAGAATTTCATGACATTACCCAAACAGCGGTGTTTGGATAATTGAGCAAGAAACATTTAGCATTGGGCTTAGAATGTTCTTGTTGAAATTCGAGTATCACAGACATGCTTGAGATAGCATCGACATGGTCTTGGTGAAGATCAGACTTTGGAATCACGAAGGATCCATCGGAATAACTTGTAGAATCGTATTACAATTCCCTCATGGATGAATGGATAACCTGCTGAAAAGGAATCTATAATGATAGGTCCTCCGGCCGGAAGTGCTAGGCATGACATCATGCTACCGGGTCATCAAAGGATCAACATCATAACTCTTGGAAAGCTGTCCCAACCATCATATCGACCGAGATTGATCGAATGGTGTCATGATACCTCGGACTTAGGATACACGAGAAGAAAAAGTGCAACATAAATAGGCGAGATGACATTGTAAGATTATCGGAAATGAACTACGGGAAGTGATTTCTTGAAGCAATAGTCCATCATTAAACCAAGGAGAGGACAAGGAGGTGTTTGGTGAACTCAATGGCAATTCATCGAGATTCCAAGCGGATGGACTTCCACAATTAAGTGATCAAGGAGATAACATTTGTCGAGATCAAATGATATAATGTTGTATGCTCGAGGAAAACATACACAAGTAAACATTGGTTGAAAGGTCGCACCGAAATATGGGTTGGGTTATGCGACCAATGTCGAATGGTGATTCAATAATCGATAGCCTAAGAATGAACCTTGACCATTCAAAGCAATAGGGTTGCTAGAAGGAAAGAATCCAAACAACACCGTTCACTTGTTGGTATTCGGTTGAAAACAATCGGGGGCCAAGGAAGGAATGGTGGTGGCAGAAGTATTACTATATCAAGAATTCTCAAGAGGTGGAACAAATGCTCGAACATTCTTGACATAAAGAGATAGTAATACTTAGGTAAGGAAGAACAAGCTGCTGGATAGCGAGGGAACTCAAGGTATAACACCAATCATGAACAAGCTTGTGTTGGTGGGAAGGCAATAAAGTGGTCGATGATACAATTCATCGAGGGCAAGGATGGTATTTCTCATCATGAATTCAATTGATATTCTGGATGAGCTCATAAGGTTGTTGATGATCACGACACCTTTGTCGAGAGTCTTCATGAAGATGTAATCGATCGTGACGACATCAAGTCAAAGTAATGATGAAATGAAAGGTTATTAGAACCAAAGTGCGACACAAACTCGAAACCAAGCTTGTTGTTCAAGGAGTAATGATATGGCGATGAGGATCGGCGTAAGGTTAGTTCCTAAATCGAAAATTGTGCTCGTGAAGAAGGAGCGGGTATACAGTTAAAATCATCACGACATCGATATAGCCAAACAGGCTAGGAATGGGCGTGGTCGGGTACAAACTTCGTACTTATAGAAGCTTCTTGAAGAGTTGTTGAACCGTAGTGCGGACTCGGTTCGATTATCGGTGTCTTTGAGTGTCTAATAACTTCGAGCCCGTGAAAAATTGGAATCGGTGGAAAGGTAGTACTTGATGAAGAACTCATAAGAGGTTATGCAGTTCCATGATAATCTCGAGATACCGGGGTAACACTCGATGACATACCAAAGTAGAGGTTGGATGGGGTTAATTCTCTGCGAAGACAAGTACTAAAACTTGCGAGAAATAGAATCAAGGAGAACAACATGGTGGAACCACGGTTGCAAAAAGATCGGATCCTAGATATAAGATGAATATTTACCGAAAAGAGTTATTCATTACAAGAAGTTTCCATGATTAGATCTACATCGTGTCCATGGGCATGAACACAAAGTTCAAGGTCGACTCCCACTTCTTCAATGTATAACCTTCCATTCACTTCTCGCGTTTGATAAAGGCATTAGTGTTGAAATTTTATCGGTGAAATACCGGAAGAGTAATATTTCGTGAAACCTTTCGAGTTCACACATATTAAGGAGGGCATAGGTTCAACCCATCAAGGCATCTTAGAAACATATACCATCAAGTTTCGAGAGTAAATAACTCAAGCTTGGAGGTAGAGCATGGTTGACAAAGCAGAGGATACAATTTACCAAAGGCATTATGTATCGGGAAGGTCTCACAAAGTTATTGAATATGAAGGATCTTGTGGATAAAATCCAACAATGGACACGATGGTCCACAAAGAAGTCAGCGTGAGCATCGATACTTAACTAGAGGAAGAAGAATGCAAGGAGATCAAATTATAGAAACAATGACTAACTCAATTGTCAAATGCAAAGGAATTATGATTTCCAAATCAAGGGATCGAAGCAATGCTACGATTAGGGATGGATAAGTTGAATAGCCTTAGGGTACAATCAAAGACAATTGGATTGGTGAGAACCAATTCGAGTTAAAGAATGGCAGCTCAGCGGAAAAGTAATTTATAAGGATCAATGATGATTGCGTGTATTATATAAACATATTGAGTCAACAGACTCAAAATGATAATGACAAGGAATGTCAATATGACTACGAGACTTATGGGATTAACCATAATGCAAGCAAGCAAAATTTCAAGAGCCAAAGGCCCAAAGGATTTTCGGAAGATCGAATATTATTTTGAAGACTTTTGTGAAACACATGAACAAGCTGGGGTTGGCGGATACTCGACAAGTCACGAGGTTTATTTGAAGGGGTATTCATGTAGCAAAGAGCTGCTAGGCGGTAGGCACAAAGTATTCTCGGAACAATAGAAAACTTGAGGTATCTTGTAATAACAAGATCAATGGGGATGACCATATGAATGGCAAGTGTAAGTAGTTTTCCATACGGATTTATCGGTGGTCAGGAATAGCAAAAGTGATGGGCACAAAGTCTCGAGAGAACATTAGAGTATCTTGGAATCTTGATTAGCGACGATCATCGAAGTGAGGGCTCTCGGGAGAAAGTACTTTCGAGAACCTAAAGTTAGTTTTGTTTTTAGCAAAATCGTTTAACCCGAATAGAAGAGTTGAGAATCCCGAGTAAAGATCGGCGAGTAAAGATCCTAATACCACCCAATGGCGGCGTGGGCCCATAAGGCGCACAACCATGTTAGTAAAAGTTTTGTAATGTCTAGAATGGACTTGACCAAGGAGTTGGAAGGGGATTCCTACTGGCGATCGGCTCGATACCAACTTGTGGCGCCCTATATTCAATCGTACACTAATCATGCATGCAAATGTATGCGATCAAGATCAGAGACTCACGGGAAGATATCACAACACAACTCTACAAATAAAATAAGTCATACAAGCATCATAATACAAGCCGGGGCCTCGAGGGCTCGAATACAAGTGCTCGATCATAAGCGAGTCGTGGAAGCAACAATATCTGATCTGAGACATAAGTTAAACAAGGTGCCATAAGATGGCTAGCACAAAGCTGGGATCTGAGATCAAAAGAGGAGCAGGCCTCTGCACAGGATCCTCCTAGGTTACTCACAGTGCGTCGTCGGTGGGCTGCGTAGTAGTAAGGCACCTCGAGTAGTAGTCGTCATCGGCGGTGGCGTCGGCTCCTAGGCTCCATAGTGCAGTTGCGACAATCGAGTAGAGGTAGGGGAAGAGGGAACAAGGCAACAGTGAGTACTCATCCAAAGTACTACTTAAACAAGAACTACACTACATATGCATGGATATATGTGTAAAGGCCATATCGATGGGTGAGCTGCAGAATGCGAGAATAAGAGGGGATAGCTAGTCTTAATGAAGACTACATACGGACACGGTCTTACAGCGAGCGCGAAGAGGACAGCGGAAGTCCTCCAAGTAACATCATATAGCAATAATCCTACCGGCAATCCCGCTGCTCATATCCACGGCGAGGCGACCACGGTTATGTCGGCACTTGGAAGGTGTGTTTTATCAAGTATCCGGTTCTAGTTGTCATAAGCTCAAGGTACAACTCCAAGTCGTCACATTACGAAGATCACGGCTATCCGAATAGATTAACTTCCTGCGGGGTGCACCATCTTACCGGCAGCTTCCCATTTGGCGGACACACTTTCTGGGTCATGCCGGCGCGGAAGATCAACACGTCGCAGCCCACCTAGGCACAATAGAGAGGCCGCCGCGGTCTAAACCTAAGCGCAGTGCAGGCCCATCGCCAGCGAGCACACACTTGCGTTCGTCTGTGACGAGCAGACCTAGCCTAACAGGCGTTCAGTCCAATCCGGCAGCGCTCGTCGTCGTGACGTCTGAAGTGCCGGTGATACCACGGCGGCGGGATACCCATAACTACTCCGCGTAGATGGTTAGTGCGTATAATCTCGTAGCCAACTCGGATCAAATACCAAGACCTCGTTAAGCGTGTTAAGTAACCCATAAGCGCCCGAACAGAGCCAGGCCCACCTCTCTCCTAAGCGGTCTCAACCTGCCACATCGCTCCGCCACAAAGTAATAGTCGGGGCCGTGGGAACCTAGGCCCACCTCTACGGGATGGAGCCACCGTCCTTTCAGCCCCATCTCGAGCAGATACCACGGGTAATGTAATAGTGTAAAGCATATAGTATATACCGTGATCAACTCCCGGTGATCACGGCCCGATAATATAACGGCGAGACGGACAAGAATGTAGGGCCACGAGATGAAAGTACTAGCATCCTATACTAAGCATATAGGATTGCGGTAAAAGTAACAACGAAGTTACAAGGACGAGGCTATACAGCGGTATAGGAGTATCGAAAAATAGTAACATGCTATACTACTCTAATGCAAGCGATGTAGAGAAAAGTGGCGATATCACGGTGATCAAGGGGGCTTGCTGGTTGCTCACAGCAGAGAGAGAGTCGTCGGTGGCGTAGTCGATCACGAGCACATCGACATCGGTCTCGGGGTCTCTAGGAGAGAAGAGGGAAAAGCAGTAAATACATAGCGAGCAAGTGCATAACAGGTCAGCGAGCGAGCTAGGCGTGTTCTAGCATGGCGCTAAGCGATCTTGGCGAAGAAACATCAGGAAAGTTTTCCGGTTAGAGACGTCTGTCGAGACGAGATGAAGCCGGAGAGGAAGTTTGCAGGTTCGATAGGTTAGGGGTGTGTGGCGGACGAGCGGACTGCGTATCGGATTCGTCTCGTCGTTACGAGCAACTTTCATGTAGAAAATATTTTCATCCGAGCTACGGTTTATTTTCTATGATTTTCTTAAGTTTTATTGATATATTGGAATTAAAACTAATTCAAGAATAAAGATTAAATTGCTACGTGCACACACAAAGTGTACCCAACAAAAAGCGACATAGAGGCGACGGTGGGGTCTGTTGGTTGCTTGAGACAGCGATCAAGCGAGGCTATTGACTAGTCAAAGGGACAAGGGACCGCATGTCATTGACTTCTGTTTAACTAATAGACTATTAGTGTTAACATAACAGTTTTAATTAGGTTAATTAAACTCAACTATTTAAGTTAATTAATTTAGTTAATTAATTAATTAATTAATTAATTAATATATTTTTATTATTCTTTTTTATATCATTTTTAACGTTTTGGGGTGGGACCCCATTGTCATAAACACGAGAGGCCTATCGGGCGTCAGATTCTGGCCCTTGAGCTTGGCGCCAACACCTGCAAGCTTCGCCCGAACCAACCGAGGCGTGGCAGCCTTGGCGTTGGCAAAACAGGCGGCGGGAAGAAACCTGCAGCGAGGCGGACAAGCAGCGCGCCGAGCGGCGGCGGCGATGGCGAAACTAGCGGCGGCTAGTAGGAGCAGCCGGCGGCGCGCGCGAAGGGCAAGCGCGCCACAAGCGCGCGAGGGGCGTCTTGAGAACGCGACGCAGCGCCACCATCTGGCGAAGCGGCGGCAGGGCGGTGTCTGGCGCGGCGTTGGAGGAAGCGGGCGAGGGCCCGATGGGGAGCTCACCCGTTAGCGAAAGAAAGGCGGCGTCTTGTGGAGGACCGGCGAAGGAGGCGAGGCAGAGCGGTCCGTATGACGAAGCGAGATAGCGCGATCCGTGAGGGAGCGGCCCGGCAAGGTCGTGGGCGACCAGCGAGCGGCGAGGCGATCGGTGGCGGCAACCTCGATGTGGCGGCGGCGAAAGCGTGGCCGGCCGAGTCGTGAGGTCGGCCCGATCCGATCTGGATCGGGAGAGAGAGCGAGGAAGCGGCGGGGAAGGGGGGTTGGTCGTGACGGGAAGGCATAATCGCCCGATCTGGAACCTCGGGTGGGGAGGGAAGGCGAGGGAGTGTGGGCGCTCGACCTCTCGGGTGTGTGGAGGGAGGTGGGAGGCGAGAGGCGGGGGTCGTGGGGATCTGAGGGAAATGGATGGCCTAGGGTTTGGTGGGCGTGGCCTATAGGCCGAGGAGCAGAGGTATGGGCGGCCCGTTCGGTCGCCGGAGGCCAGTGAGCCCACTTGGCCCAGAGAAGTCTCTCTCTCTCTTTTTTTATGTCTTTACCTTTTATTTATTTTACCTTTTACCTTTCTATTTTATTTTAGTTTTAGCAATTTACTAAAGTGGCACCTAAATAGATTTTACAAATTATGCCCTGCCACAATAGTTTATTACTTATAACAAATTAGTTTTGAAAATGTTTATTAATTTTAAAGCACTTAAATAATTGTATTTACTCTTGTTTTATTCATTTTAGAGTATCTAAACATTTTATAAAAGTGTGGTTTCACCACCATAATTACCTATGCATTATCGGCTCCTCCGAACATTTTAGTTTTAATATTTGAAAACTTTTATTGTTTGCTTGATTTTGAATTTGAATTGAACAGGTTTGAACTAAGCGAGTTTATCCACGATGTAACCGGTGGCGTGGCATCATTAGCGGGGATTCTTGTAGCGTAATTACAGGCGTCACACTTATGGAAAGCTGCGTTTACAAGAAAGTGAATGGGAGCTCTGTAGCATTTCTCATATTATATGTAGATGACATACTTCGATGGGAAATGATATAGAATTCTTGGACAACATTAAGGCCTACTTGAATAAGTGTTTTTCAATGAAGGACCTTGGAGAAGCTGCTTATATATTAGGCATCAAGATCTATAGAGATAGTCGAGGGCGCCTCATAGGTCTTTCACAAAGCACATACCTTGATAAGATTTTGAAGAAGTTCAAAATGGATCAGTCAAGAAGGGGTTCTTGCTGTATTGCAAGGTGTGAGATTGAGCTCAGCTCAATGCCGACCACGACAAAAGATAAAGAAGAGATGAGTGTCATCCCCTATGCCTCGACCATAGGATCTATTATATATGCCATCTTTGTGTGCGAGACCTGATGTAAACCTTGCTGTAAGTTTGGTAGGAAGGTACCAAAGTAATCCGACAAGGAACAACTTTGGACAGCGGTCAAAAATATCTGAAATGGCGAAAGGACAAAGGACATGTTTCTCGTTTATGGAGGTGACGAAGAGCTCGTAAATAGCAGATTCGTCGGCCTAAGCTTCGACACGGATCTGAATGACTCTAAGTCACAAACCGGATCGTGTATATGTTGAATGGTGGAAGCGATAAATAGGTGGTGCGGTTGCAAGCGAGGCGTCGTGGCGGGATCTACATGTGAGCGGAGTACATGGCAGCCTCGGAGGCGCGCATGAAGCAATTTGGGTGAAGGAGTTCATCACCGACCTAGAGTCATACCCAATGCGTCGGGGCCGATCAAACTCTTGTGACAACAACAGGAGCTATTGCCCTTGCCAAGGAGCCGGGTTTCAAAAAGACCGAGGCACATCAGCGTCGCTTCAACTCCATCCGTGAAAATGTTAGGGATGGAGACATAGAAATTGTAAAGTGCATACGGATCTGAATGTCATGAGATCCGTGACTAAACTTCTCTTCAGCGGGCAAAACATGATCAACACGAGAACTCTATGGGTGTTCGATTCATCACAATGTAACTAGATTATTGACTCTAGTGCAAGTGGGAGACTGTTGGAAATATGCCCTAGAGGCAATAATAAAAGCATTATTATTATATTTCCTTGTTCATGATAATTGTCTTTTATTCATGCTATAAGCGTATTATCCGGAAATCGTAATACGTGTGAATACATAGACTACAATCGTCCTAGTAAGCCTCTAGTAGACTAGCTCGTTGGTCAGCAGAGATAGTCATGGTTTCTGACTATGGACATCGGATGTCATTGACAACGAGGATCACGTCATTAGGAGAATGGCGTGATGGACAAGACAATCTAAGCATAGCACAAAGTTAGTGTAGTTCGTTTTGCTAGAGCTTTTCCAATGTCAAGTATCTCTTCCTTAGACCGTGAGATCGTGTAACTCCCGGATACCGTAGGAGTGCTTTGGGTGTATCAAGCGTCCTGGCGTGGCGGGTGACTATAAAGGTGCACTCTGGTATCTCCGAAAGTGTCATTGGGTTGACACGGATCGAGGCGAGGATTTGTCACTCCGTGTTACGGAGAGGTATCCACTAGGCCCTTTCGGTAGTGCATCATCATATTGAGCTCAAAGTGATCAAGTGTCAGTCACGGGATCATGCATTCTGATGCGAGTAAAGTGACTTGCCGATGCTTGAGACTAAGCGAGGTATTGGGATACCCGGCGGCGAGTCTCGGGCAAGTAACATACCGTCGATAAAGGGAATAGAATACGGGGTTGCTTGAACCCTTGACATCGTGGTTCATCCGATGACAACATCGAGGAACATGTAGGAGCCAACATGGGTATCGAGATCCGCTGTTGGTTATTGACTGAGATCGTCTCGGTCATGTATGCTGCGTGTCTCCCGAACTTCGTGGGTCTACACACTTAAGGTTCGGTGGCGCTAGGGTTATTAGGAAGACAAGTATGTGATTACGAATGTTGTTGAGTCCGGATGAGATCCCGGACGTCACGAGGAGTTCGGAATGGTCGGGAGGTAAAGATTTATATATGGAAAGTGGTTAAGCGGACTCAGGAAAGTTTGAGGGTATACGGTAATGTCTGGGGCCAGGAGGTTCGGAGGTCCACAGGAGGAGCCACCCCTCCGGCTGCAACTTATGGGCTAAGTGGGAGGGAGCCAGCCCACGGTGGGCTGGGCACCTTCCCCTTAGGCCCATCGACTAGGGCATGGGGGGAAACCCTAAAGGGGGCCCCTAGCAGGGCAAGCCACCCTCCCTCCTCCCCTTTGGCCGCCGCCCCATCTAGGGTTTCCCTAGATGGCGGCCCCCCTGGCCCTCTCCTCCTATAAATAGAGGGGTGGAGGGAGGGCTGCAAACACCATTGAAGGCAGCCCCTCCCTCCCAA
Source organism: Aegilops longissima (assembly GCA_021605205.1). Lineage (NCBI taxonomy): Eukaryota > Viridiplantae > Streptophyta > Magnoliopsida > Poales > Poaceae > Aegilops > Aegilops longissima. The sequence goes on from JAHIAM010000276.1 coordinate 18,796, forward strand.
CACCTCTCCTCCTCCCGCGTGAGCTTGGCGAAGCCCTGCCTGGGAGATCAATCACTCCATCTGCATCCTTGCCCGTCGTGCTGCCATTGGAGTGGTCTTCCTCAACCTCTCCTTCCTCCTTGCTGGATCAAGGCAGAAGGAGGCATTAGCCGTCGTCACCGTGTGTGTGAGCAGCGGAGGTGCTGTCCGTTCAGCACTTGGTCATCGGTGATCGGAATCACGTTGGGAGCGTCTTCATCATCACCACTCCCTCGAGCAGCTTCCGTACTTGATCTACAAGCGGTATGTAGATGCAAACTCTCTCGTAACTTCGTTGCTTAGATGAACTCATAGATAGATCTTGGTGAAACCGTGAAAATTTTAATTTTACATAGCGTTCCCAACGGCCGCCCCCTCTCCTAGTCCAATTCGGACGGGGAGGGAGGAGGTCTTGACCCATCTGGCTGCCCTCTCTCTCTCACTAAAGCCCATAAGGCCCATCACTTCTCCCGGGGAGGGGTTCAGTAACCCTCCGGCACTCGGTTTTATCGAAATCACCACGAACACTTCGGTGTCGAATATAGTCGTCAATATATCAATCTTTATGTCTCGACCATTTTGAGACTCCTCGTCATGTCGTGATCATATCAGGGACTCGAACAACCTTGGTACATCAAAACTTATAAACTCATAATAAAGCTGTCATCGTAACGTTAAGCGTGCGGACCCTACGGGTTCGAGAACTATGTAGACATGACCTAGAAATGTTTCGGTCAATAACCAATAAGCGGAACCTGCATGCTCATATTGGCTCCTACATATTCTATGAAGATCTTTATCGGTCGAACCACATAACAAAATACATTGTTCCTTTGTCATCGGTATGTTACTTGCGAGATTCGATCGTCGGTATCAATACCTAGTTCAATCTACGTTAAAGCAAGTCTCTTTACTCATTCCGTAATGCATCATTCCGTAACCAACTCATTGGACACGTTGCTTGCAAGGCTTATAGTGATGTACATTACCGAGAGGGCCGAGAGATACCTCTCCGGCAATCGGGTGACAAACCTAATCTTGAAATCGCCAACCCAACATGTACCCGGAGAACACTGTAGAAACACCTTTATAATCACCCGATTCACGTTGTGACGTTTGGTAGCACACAAAGTGTTCCTCCGGTCAGCAGGAGTTGCATAATCTCATAGTTGTAGGAACTTTGTATAAGTCATGAAGAAAGCAATATCAACATACTAAGCGATCAAGTGCTAGGCTAGCGGAATGGGTCAAGTCAATCACATCATTCTCCTAATGATGTGATCCAGTTAATCAAATGACAACACATGTCTATGGTTAGGAAACATAACCATATTTGATTAATGAGCTAGTCAAGTAGAGGCATACTAGTGACATTATGTTTGTCTATGTATTCACACATGTATCATGTTTCAGGGTAATACAATTCTAGCATGAATAATAAACATTTATCATGATATGAGGAAATAAATAATAACTTTATTATTGCCTCTAGGGCATATTTCCTTGAGTCTCCCACTTGCACTAGAGTCAATAATCTAGATTACAGATAATGATTCTAACACCCATGGAGTCTTGGTGCTGATCATGTTTTGCTCGTGGAAGAGGCTTAGTCAATGGAGTGCGCAACATTCAGATCCATATGTATCTTGCAAATCTCTATGTCTCCCACGGACTTGGTCCGGATGGAATTAAGCGTCTCTTGATGTGCTTGGTCCTCTTCGAAATCTGGATTCCTTTGCCAAGGCAATTGCACCGTATTATCACGAGAAGATCTTCATTGGTCCCGATGCACTAGGTATGACACCTAGATCGGAAATGAACTCCTTCATCGAGACTCCTTCATTTGCTGCTTCCGAAGCAGCTATGTACTCGCTTAGCATGTAGATCCCTTCTGACGCTTTGTTTAGAACTGCACCAGCTGCCCAGCTCCACCGTTTAATATAAACACGTATCCGGTTTGCGATTTAGAATAAATGCGGATCGAGTGTCAAAACTTACATCGGCGTAACCATTTCACGACAAGCTCTTTGTCACCTCCATAAGCGAAACATATCCTTAGTCCTTTTCAGGTATTTAGGATGTTCTTGACCGATGTCCGATGATCCACTCTGGATTACTTTGGTACCTCCTGCTAAATTAATAGCAAGGCACACATCAGGTCTGGTACACATCATTGCATACATGATAGAGCCTATGGCTGAAGCATAGGAACTCCTTTCATTTTCTCTCTATCTTCTGCGTTGGTCGGGCATTGAGTCGACTCAACTTCACCTTATGTCTGAGGCAAGAATCCTTTCTTTGCACATCCATTTGAACTTTTTCAAAACTTTATCAAGGTATGTGCTTTGTGAAAGTCAATCAAGCGTCTTGATCTATCTCTATAGATCTCGATGCCCAATATATAAGTGACTTATAGCGCTTGAATTCGATCGCGGTGTCCTTGATTATTAAATGCGTCTTTGCCATGTCATGTGCTTGCGTGTTGCACTTTGCCATGTCATCATCGCATTTTATATCATGTCATCATGTGCATCTCATTTTGCATACGTGTTAGTCTCATGCATCCGAGCATTTTCCCGTTGTCCGATTCGCAATCCGGCACTCCTATGTCTCCCCTAGCCTCCTTTTACCTCTTTTAGGTATGCGGGTGTTAAGCGGTCTCGGAATGGACTGAGGTTTGTCAAGCGGCCTTGGTATAGAACCGGCAGACCGCTTTGTCAAGTTTGGATCATTTGGAGTCGTTTGATACTCCTACGGTTAGCAGGGTAACATGAAGCCACTTTGTTGCAGCCCAACACCCTTTCTAAGTGGCCCAAAACCCACCTAACTCCCTCCATGCTCTTGGTCGTTCGATCACGATCGCGTGGCGAAAACCGCACCTCATTTGGACTCTCCTAGCTCCCTCTACCTATATAAACACCTTCCCCTCCAAAATCGCGGTCCAATCCATCCGAAACCCTAAAATAAATCCCGCGCGCGGACATATCGGTCCCGCGGACACCCAGCGCCGCCGCCCAGCCACTCAAGGCGTGCCACGTGGCGCCGCCGTCCTCCGCCGCCGCGGCCATGAAGCCGAGGGCGACCCGCCGGCGCCGCCGCCAGCGCCGCCCGTGTCGCCAACCGCCAAAACGCCAGCCGCGCCTCCCGTGCCCGCCGCGCCCTCCAGCGTCTTGCCGCCGTGCTCCACAGCGGGCTTTCGCCGCCCGCCATGCCGCCGGTGACCCGCCCGCCCTCGCCCGGCCGCTCTTCCAAACGGCGCCGCTCCCCGCCCGGACCGGCTCGCGCGCCGCCAGTCGGCCTCGCCTTCCCAGCCACTCCTCCCTCGGCGCGCCCCGAGCTCCGGCGACCAGCTCGGTCATCTCCCTCCTCGGCCAGATCCGATCTAGATGAGTTGACTTTTCCCCCTCAAATTTCGTCTAAGTCCGGTTACTGTTAATATTTTATTGCATTTTCATCGCATCATAACTCTGTCATCGTTGCTCCGTTTCGCGCATGTAATATGTCAAAATGTTCGTCTCGATGAGTACATCATTTTATCTTATTGCATCATTTTCATTTGAGCTCATCTTGATGCCGAAATGCTGTTGGAAGTGTGCTATGTGATGTTAGTTTACATTTCTTAACGAGAACATGCACTTTGTCATTTTGCCATGATTGATGTGTGCATCCTATGATTTTGAGTCCTACATGTGTTTTGTAATATGCCATGCCATCTTTCCAGGGGTGTATGCCATGTGTTTTTGTGATCTATGTGGCGACTAGCACAAGCATGCAAACTAGGTGTCTTGTTGTTGCTGATTTCAGCTCTGTTTCTTGATATTTTGATGCCATGTTAACTTGATGCTACAGAGAGATCCATGCATATTTTGAGATACTTGATAAGGATGTTTTGTTAAACATGTCTTGCTCTATCCATCCATGCCCTTGTTTGCAATTATGGAGTGCCATAGCTTGAGTCAATCAAGCTCTACTTTTGCTATAAAATGTTTCTGGCAGATTGTTTACATGTTATTCAATTTTGCCAAGGTTGTTATAGATTGATCCGTGTATGCTATGATGTTGTTCTTGCCATGTATAGCTTCTATGCCATGTCTACTTACTGTTGGTTGCCTTGCCATGCCATGTATTGCTCTGTAGTGAGTGTTTCAAGCTCACCAACATGCCTACTTATCGTTGTTCCTGCCATGTATGAATCTGTAATATAACACTATGTTTACATGGGTGCCATCATATTTTGTTCCTTTTTGGCTTATGGTCGATAAGGGACTTTTGTTCTATCTTTGAGTATATTCATGCCATGCCTTTGTTTGCCATGATAAGTTCCTGTAACATGTTGTTTGATAGCTCTAAACATTGCAACTTTGATGTTATTTACGCCAATGCACGAAGCTGTTATTATTTACAATCTTGCCATGTCATTTTGAGCATGTTCTATTGATTTACGGAAGAGCTCAGTGTTCATGTTTTAGGTTAATTAAACTCAACTATTTAAGTTAATTAATTTAGTTAATTAATTAATTAATTAATTAATATATATTTTATTATTCTTTTTATATATCATTTTTAACGTTTTGGGGTGGGACATCATAAACCTGAGGGCCTATTAGGCGTCAGATTCTGAGCGTGGCGTCTGGCGCCCGACTGCCAAAGCCTTCGCCGAACCAGCCGAGGCGTGCAGCGCGCCAGCGTTAGCAAGCGAGCGCGGAAAAGAAACCTGGAGGCGGCAAGCAACGGCGCCCGAAAGCGGCAGCGATAAGCGAAGCGGCGACTAGTAGAACCGGCCCGAGCGGCAGCGCGAAGGGGCAAGCGCGCCACAAGCGCGAGGGCGTCTTGATAACCGCGGCAGCAGCGCGCCATCTGCGAAGCGAAGTAGCAGCGGCAGAGCGGTGTCATGCGGCGTTGAACGGGCGGGGCGATGGAAACTCACCCGTTAGCGAAGCGGCGTCTGTGAGGGCGGCGAAAGAGGCGAAGAAGCGATCGGCGCGGCGAAGCGAGATGGCGATCCGTGAGGAAGCGGCGCGGCAAGGTGTGGCGACGTGACAGCAGCGAAGCGATCGGTGGCGGCAACCTCGATGTGGGCGGCGAAAGTCGTGACGGCGGTCGGCCGAAGTCGGCCCGATCCGATCTGGATCGGGGAGAGGGGAGGCAGGGGCTGACGGGAAGGGGGTTGGTCGGCGGGAAGGCGCAATCGCCCGATCTGGAGCCTCGGGTGGGGGAAAGCGAGGTGTGGGGGCGCTCGACCTCTCGGGTGGCAATGTTGGAGGGAGGTGGGGCAGAGGAGTGGGGGTCGTGGGGGATCACGAGGGAAAGGGATGGCCTAGGGTTTGGTGGGCGTGGCCTATAGGCCGAGGAGCAGGGTATGGGCAGGCCCGTTCGGTCGCCGGAGCCACTAGACACTTGGCCCAGTGAGAGGTCTCTCTCTTCTTTTCTTTTGTCTTTACCTTTTATTTATTTTACCTTTTACTTTTCTATTTTATTTTAGTTTTAGCAATTTACTAAAGTGGCACCTAAATAGATTTTACAATTTATGCCACATACAATAGTTATTACTTATAACAAATTAGTTTTGAAAATGTTTATTAATTTTAAAGCACTTAAATAATTGTATTTGCTCTGTTTTATTCATTTTAGAGTATCTAAACATTTTATAAAGTGTGGTTTCACCACCATAATTACCTATGCATTATCTGGCTCCTCAGAACATTTTAGTTTTAATATTTGAAAACTTTTATTGTTTGTGATTTTGAATTTGAATTCTAAAAGGTTTGAACTAGCGAGTTTATCCCGATAACCGAGGTGGCGTGGCATCATGCGAGGATTCTTGTAGCGTAATTACCCGTCACAATTCTCTCCACTACAAGAAATCTCGTCCGAGATTTAAGAGGAGTAAGGAAAGTTCTGTTACGATATTCTAACGGATCTTCTCGAAGAAGTTAGTTCCTTCGTTGATATCTTCAATCCTTTATTCGATGCATCATGATAAACTTGTCATCATTTCTTGGGAACTCTATCGTACTTCGAAAAGTAAGGGCAGCTCACTCGACATAATGCTTTTAAGGAAACAATCTGGGGCTATTGAATTAGTATAAGATTAGCTCGAGTTGAACATTTGAAATACCTCGAGAGTAGATGCGAAGTACCATAATAGGCTCAAGCGGGTGAAGGGGGTTGGAGTAGCGAGTAAGTATCGCATCGATGCGAATAGATCACTATAGCGGTGGCCGTGAATTATCTGAGTCCGCGGGAGGAATAACTTTGGGAGCGGGGTGTCAGGGAGAGTCGGGTTTCGATCACTGGAGCTGGGTTATGGGCCCTGCGTGTTTAAAAGTAGAAAGGTTGGTGACATCTTGCGATCATGTAAGCAAGGCATGTCAGGAAGTCTGAGGTCATGCGGCAACAACATAGGTACCAAGGGCGAGGAAGAGAGAACCATTTTCCCTTTCGTTGAGCGAGCGGACCAATAAACAAGGTTCTCGTCCATTGGTGATTACTGGAATGTCATCAAAAAGGAATAGGGTCTTACTTACAGTGGTACAACGAGGTGCTTACCTAGCAGGGATTATCCTGCTTAGATTATATAGAGTCACAAGAGGTCAAGCAGACCCAAGGAAAGAAAATGTGATCATTAGGTTAAAGGAACAATGGAAAGGAAAATGTGTTTAAACACATATTGAGGTATATCCTTCCCAGGATAAGCGAGCATGATATCCATGACGGGATATAATGTAGAGAACCCTTTAGGTAAGGGAGAGAAATTTCATGACAATACCCAAACAACGGTGTTGGATAATTGAGCAAGAAACATTTAGCATTGGGCTTAGAATGTTCTTGATGAAATTCAGATATCACGAGACATGCTTGAGATAGCATTGACATGGCCTTGGTGAAGATCGGACTTTGGAATCTGAAGGATCCATCTGGAATAACTTGTAGAATCGGTATTACAATTCCCTCATGGATGAATGGATAACCTGCTGAAAGGAATCTATAATGATAGGTCCTCCAGCCGGAGAGGTGCTAGGCATGACATCATGTTAGGGTCATCAAAGGATCAACATCATAACTCTTAGGAGTTGTCCCAACCATCATATCGACCGAGATTCGATCGATTGGTGTCATGATACCTCGGACTGGGATGTCCAGAAGAAAAGGTGCAACACAAATGAGCGAAATGACATTTCAAAATTATCGAGAAGCGAACTACGGAGCGGGTTCTTGAAGCAATAGTTCATCCTTAAACCAAGGAGGGATGAGAAGGTGTTTGATGGGCTCGTGACAAATCATCGAAATTCCAAGCGGATGGATTTCCATGATAATGTGAACAAGAAGATGACATTTATCGCTCAAATGGTATAATGTTGTATGCTCGAGAAAACATACACAATTAAACATTGGTTGAAAGGTGCACGAAATATGGGCTGGGTTATGCGACCAACGTCGAATGGTGATTCAATAATCAATAGTCTAAAATTTCACTTCAAAGCAAGGGGCTTGCTAGAAGTTTTAATTCACGTCATAGCTCAATTGTCGGTATTCGGTTGAAAACAATCGGGGGCCAAGAATGAGCGAAGATGGCAAGTATTATGATATCAAGAATTCTTAAGAGGTGGTGAAATGCTCACCACATCCTTGACAAAAAGAGATAGTAATACTTCCGAAGTAAGGAAGATCAAGCTGCTGGGTAGCAGGATCTCAAGGTTTACACAAAACGAACAAGTTGTGTTGAGCGGAAGGCAATAAAGTGGTCGATGAGAAGGATTGTATTACCCATCATGAATTCAATTGAATTCTGGAAGAGCTCATAAGGTTGATGAAGATCACGACACAATTGTCGAGAGTCTTCATGAAGATATGTCGATCGTGACGACATCAATTCAAAGTAATGATGAAGTGAAGGTATTGGAACCAAAGTGCGACACAAACTGAAACCAAGCTTGTTGTTCTAGGAGTAATGATATGGCGATGAGGATCGGCGTAAGGTTAGTTCATCGTCGAAAATTGTGCTCGAGAAGAAGGACCGGTTAACGAGTTAAAATCATCACCACAATGATATAGCCAAGCAGGCTAGGGATGGCGTGGTCGGTACAAACTTCGTACTTATAGAAGCTTCTTGAAGAGTTGTTGAACCGTAGTCGGACTCGGTTCGATTATCGGTGTCATTGAGTGTTTAATAACTCGAGCCCGTGAAAAATTGGAAGAGTGGGAAGGTAGCACTTGATGAAGAACTCATAAGAGGTTATGCGGTTCCATGATAATCTCGAGATACCGAGGTAATACTACGATGACATACCAAAGTAGAGGTTGGGCGAGGTTATTTCTCTGAGAAGACAAGTGCTAAAACTTGCAAAATGGTATTTAAAGAGAACATGGTGAAACCACGATTGCAAAAGCCAGATCCTAGATATAAGATGAACTTATAGAAAGAATAATTCATTTAAGAGAAGCTTTAATGATAAGATATACATCGTGTCCATGGGCATGAACACAAGTTCAAGGTCGACTCCCACTTCTCCAATGCAAAACCTTTCATTCACTTCTCACGTTAGGAAGTTGCGAGGTTGAGATTATATCTGGCGGCAGAAGAGTAATATTGAAAACTTTCGGGTTCTACGGTGTGAAGAGAAGGCATATGTTCAACCCATAGGGGCTTCTTGAAACATATACCACAAGTTTCAGAGTAAATAACACAAGCTCGGAGGTAGAGCATGGTTGACAAAGCAGAGGATGCAATTTACCAAAGGCATTATGTATGGGGAAGGTCTCACAAGGTTATTGAATATGAAGGATCTTGTGGGTGAAATCCAATAATGGACACGATGGTCCATAAGGGGTCTGACGTGAGCATCAGTACTTAACTAGAGGAAGAAGAATGCAAGGAGATCAAATTATAGAAACAACTGACTAACTCAATTGCCCAATGCAAAGGAATTATGATTCCCAAATCAAGGGATCGAAGCAATGCTACGATTAGGGATGGATAAGTTGAACAGCCTTAGGGTACAATCAACGACAATTGGATTGGTGAGAACCAATTCGATTAAAGAATGGCAGCTCACCGGAAAGGTAATTTATAAGGATCGATGATGATTGCGGTGATATTCGCCATATTGAGTCAACAGACCCAAAATGATAATGACAAGGAATGTCAATATGACTCACGAGACTTATGGGATTAACCATAATGCAAGCAAGCAAAATTTCAAGAGCCAAAGGCTCGGAGGATTCGGAAGACCGAATAGTAATTTGAAGACTTTTGAAACACATGAACAAGCTGGGGTTGGCGGATACTCGACAAGTGCGGTTTATTTGAAGGGTATTCATGTAGCAAGAACGCTAGGCGGTAGGCACAAAAGTATTCTCGGAACAATAGAAAACTTGAGGTATCTTGTAATAACAAGATCAATGGGGATGACCATAGGAATGGCAAGTGTAAGTAGTTATCCATACGGATTTATCGGTGGTCAGGAATAGCAAAAGTGATGGGCACAAAGCCTCGAGAGAACATCAGAGAGTATCTTCGGAATCTTGATTAGAGGCGATCATCTGAAGTGAGGGGTTCTCGGAGAAAGTATTTTCGAGAACCTAAAGTTAGTTTTGTTTGCAAAATCGTTTAACCCGAATAGAAGAGTTCAGAATCGGAGTAAAGATCGGCGAGTAAAGATCCTAATACCACCCAATGGCGGCGTGTATAAGACACACACCATGTTAGTAAAAGTTTTGCAATGTCTAGACTCGACTTGGCCAAGGAGTTGGAAGGGGATTCCTACAGGCGATCGGCTCGATACCAACTTGTGGCGCTCGATTCAATCGTACACTAATCATGCGCGCAAATGTATGCGATCAAGATCAGAGACTCACGGGAAGATATCACAACACAACTCTACAAATAAAATAAGTCATACAAGCATCATAATACAAGCCGGGGGCCTCGAGGGCTCGAATACAAGTGCTCGATCATAGGCAGTCAGCGGAGCAACAATATCTGATACAGGACATAAGTTAAACAAGGTGCCATAAGATGGCTAGCACAAAGCGGGATCTGGATCGAAGAGGCGGGCCTCTGCACAGGATCCTCCTAGGTTACTCCTGGTGCGTCGTCGTGGGCTGCTGCGTAGTAGTAAGGCGCCTCGGTGTAGTAGTGTCATCGGCGGTGGCGTCTCCTAGGCTCCATCGTGCAGTTGCAGCAATCGAGTAGAGGTAGGGGAGGGAACAAGGCAACGTGAGTACTCATCAAAGTACTGTAAGCAGAGCTACACTACATATGCATGGATATATGTGTAAGCCATATCGATGGACTGAGCTGCGAATGCAGAATAAGAGGATAGCTAGTCTTACGAAGACTACACTTGGACACCGGTCTTACAGCAGAAGAGAAGAGGACAGCGGAGTCCTCAAGTAACATCATATAGCAATAATCCTACCGGCAATCCCTGCTCATAACCACAGGCGAAGCGACCGGTTATGTCGGCACTTGGAAGGTGTGTTTTATTCTGATTTATCGTTTTCTTGATATTTTGATGCCATGTTAACTTGATGCTAGAGAGATCCATGCATATTTTGAGATACTTCAGTAAGGATGTTTTGTTAAACATGTCTTGCTCTATCCATCCATGCCCTTGTTTGCAATTATGGAGTGCCATAGTTTGAGTCAATCAAGCTCTACTTTTGCTATAAAATGTTTCTGGCAGATTGTTTACATGTTATTCAATTTTGCCAAGGTTGTTGTAGTTGATCCGTGTATGCTATGATGTTGTTCTTGCCATGTATAGCTTCTATGCCATGTCTCTTACTGTTGGTTGCCTTGCCATGCCATGTATTGCTCTGTAGTAGTGTTTCAAGCTCACCAACATGCCTACTTGTCGTTGTTCAGCCATGTATGAATCGTAATATAACTTGCTATGTTTACATGGGTGCCATCATATTTTCTGATTCCTTTTTGGCTTATGGTCAGTAAGGGACTTTTGTTATATGCTTTAGTATATTCATGCCATGCCTTTGTTTGCCATGATAAGTTCCTGTAACATGTTGTTTGATAGCTCTAAACATTGCAACTTTGATGTTATTTACGCAATGCAAGCTGTTATTATTTGCAATCTTGCCATGTCATTTGAGCATGTTCTAGTGATTTACGGAGATAGCTCAGTGTTCATGTTTTGTAATACTTTACCTGTACATCATGCCCATGCCTTTTGTTATTATGTTGAGGTGCTGTAGCTTGTTGTTTTGATGCTTGCAATATGCCTAGTTGCTGTTTTGGACAGCTTGTCCTTTTAACTTGTATAGGGTGTATGTGTTGAACCGTTGCTCCGTTTTGAGTGTGCTCTATATGAAACTTGCTTGATTTTGCATGTAGTTTCACATTATCATGTTGAATCCTTGTTTTGAGGTGTTTGCTTGATGTTTGTATGCATTTTGCATCAATGTCCATGTTTAACTTGTTTTGCTCATATCTTCTAGGCGTAGCTCGAATCTAATGAACTTTATATGTAACTTGACTAGAATTTCGTGTAGATCATTGTGGTGCATCTTAAATTGCTGTTTAACAACTTGAACATAAGGTTTATTCAGATCTGGACCAATTTCGAAATTTGCATATGAGGACTTACAGAATTGTTATATGTTGTTTCGGCCTCATTTAAACTTGCCTTGATGTGTTGCTCTTGTTTGCATCATCTCTTGCCATGAGTAGCTTCATGTAGCTTTGTCATGCATCATGCTTGTTGTGCATCATGCCTTGTTCATGTGTGGTGTGTTTACTATGTTGTGTGCTTCTTCTTGTTAGTTCTGTTTCGTTGCGATCGTGAGGATTAGTTCGTCTACACTTGGTTGGCTTCATCCGTTCGTCTTCTTCATGGACTCGTTCTTCTTCCTTGCGGGTTTCATGCAAGATGACCTTCTACTGGATCTCACTACTATCATTGCTATGCTAGTTGCTTCGTTCTATCGCTATGATCGCTACCTATTCACTTTATCAAGCCATCCCATATTGCCATGTCAGCCTCTAACCTTTTGCACCCTTCCTAGCAAACCGTTGTTTGGCTATGTTACCTTTGCTCAGCCCTCTTATAGCGTTGTTAGTTGCGGTGAAGATGAAGTTTGTTCCTTGTTGGAACATGGAGATGTGTTCCTTGTTGGAACATGTTTACTTGTTGGGATATCACAATATCTATTGTTTAATTAATGCATCTATATGCTTGGTAAAGGGTGGAAGGCTCGGCCTTATGCAGTGTTTTGTTCCACTCTTGCGCCCTAGTTTCCATCATATCGGTATTATGTTCCCGGATTTTGCGTCCCTAACGGTCGGGTGATTTATAGGACCCCTTGACGGTTCGCTTTGAATAAGACTTTTCGCAAGGCCCAACATTGGTTTTACATTTGCCTCACCTAGCCTTTTTCCTTGGGATGCATCAGGTCATCTTTATTACCCCGGGCGATTGCTTGTCTAGCGTTGGTCAAACTAAACACCTCGGGACCATCCCTTAGCAACTTGGGTTACGTCGGTTCTGTCTTCGCTTATCGGTCGTGGCCGGGGCGAGATCTGGCTACTACGGTGTCCCCGGGG
>JAHIAM010000277.1:0-34543 GCA_021605205.1 Aegilops longissima
AAATATAAACTACTCTACCACTACTCCACCTCCAATACTAGTAGTATAAAAAAGATATAGGCCGGAGCTTCCGCTTTCTTGCTAAGGGATGCCCACTTGCTTCTCACACTACCACCCTCTCTCCAGATCTCAAAAGACGGCCCTCTCTCCTCCTCACCAGTGGTCACAATCCACCGGGAAGAAAAGGACGCAGATTGACGACTCGTCGTCGGGCGAAGCGAGGTCACGACCGACGACAAGGTCAGCCCTCTCGCACCTAGCACTGCTGGATGGCCTCCGTCCCCAAGCTCGCTGTCAGAGTGTAAAGGAGGACTACCACCACGAGCGGCTTACTTCCGCCGTAACCCTCGCTTATGCTACCTCTTTTCAACCATAACCTTGTTTTATTGCCCCATCTGCCATGTCGCTGCATGTGGATCTTTTTCCACTCCACCATCTTCCCAATTTGCTATCCTCGCTTCTCACCGCCACGCATTTAAAACCATAATTTGCACTATTAAAGGAAACCCTACTTCATGCGCATTTAATCCATGTCCTGCTGAATAAGGAAAGGAAGGAGACTCAGATCGCCCAAGAGAGTAGGCATCGAACCCGCATCTAGGTTGAAAAGGGAAAATCAGTAGCTATGGAACCAGTCTCGTCTCTTGGTTGAAGAAGGGTAGAAAGGCATGACAACGCAATAGAGAATGACCAGTGTCGATCGGTTTGTTGTCCTCGCATAGGAAAAAGGTGGCTAAAGAGAACAAAATGGGACGAATCCACATATGCTGCTCGGATATTTGTTGCTCGGGCAACCATACCTCCCTCACCACCTCGTCTGCGGAGGTACATCGATCGGTAAGCGCCCATTGTCCTAATGGGCCTCCCATGCTCTTATTGCCACTTTTTTGTGTTAGTATAACGCCAAAGAACAAGTCAAGCAATGCTACTTCTAAAGTGATGCCACATTTAACTAATGCCGCCTCATCTAATGCCACCGATAAATTTAAGCAATGCCATTTAATGTCACCGGATTATTTCAGTGGTTAGCTGTTGATTGTGGATGTATTAAAGATTTTTCAGCTAAGGCATTCTAATGCTATTGCACAAATTTAGTATACCAACGATGAAACTTGTTACTACCTTCAGATTTTTGCACTATTAATGCTTATAGATTACATACATACCTCACTTTCATGAGATAAGTTAATTTTTTTTACAAGTGTCACCAAAATGCCAAGGCGCTGATGTCATTTTTATTTTGTTAAACTGCGCACACAATATGAAGGCAAGAGGAAAGTCAAGAGGGCACCTCCTCCTCCGCTGTTCTCTTGATTCGCTCAATCAAGTTTTATGTTTGATCGATTATCAAGATTGGGATAGCAATTTTAAGATCCCCCGAGTTCTAAATGATATTTACCTTGCAGGTACATGGTTTGCAATTTTTTATACCGTCATTAGTTAATAATGCTAGTTACCTTCATACTTTTGTATTTGGTTTAATGCTCATGCATAGTGATACGCCTCCAACGTATTATAAATTTTGATTGCTCCATGCTACTTTATCTACTGTTTTAGGCAATATTGGGCTTTATTATCCACTTTTATATTATTTTTGGGACTAACCTATTAACCGGAGGCCCAGCCTAGATTTGTTGTTTTATGCCTATTTCAGGTTTCGAGGAAAAGGAATATCGATTGAGTCAAAACGGAACGAAATCAATCGGAGAAGTTATTTTTGGAAGGAAACCCACCGATGGACTTGGACTCCACGCCAAGATACGGAGGTTCATCAGGGTGGGGGCGCGCCCTCCTCGGGGGCCCCCGTAGCTCCACCGACGCATTCTTTCACCCATATATACCTATGTACCCTAAAACTTCCGTAACAGAAGATAGATCGAGTTCCATCGCCAGCCTCCAGAGCCATTAAAAACCAATCGGGGCCCCTTTCCCATTTTCCTCACGGGGGGATCCATCTCCGTGGCCATATTCATCATCCCAAGGCTTCCATGACGAGGAGGGAGTAGTTCACCCCGGGCTGAGGGTATGTACCAAGTAGCTATTTGTTTGATCTCTCTCTCGTGTTCTCTCTCGTGTTCTATGGCACGATCTTGATGTATCCCGAGCTTTGCTATTGTAGTTGATCTTATGATGTTTCTCCCCTCTACTCTCTTGTGTTGAATTGAGTTTCCTCTGAAGTTATCTTATCGGATTGAGTCTTTATGAGAACACTTTATGTATGTCTTGCCGTGATTATCCTGTGGGTGACAATGGGATATCATGTGCCACTTGATGTATGTCTTGGTGATCAACTTGCGGGTTTCGTGACATTGGGAACCTATGCATAGGGTTGGCACACGCCGCTGTGATTCCTGTAGAGAAACTTTGGGGCACTTTTGAAGTACTTTTATGTTGGTTGGATGAATCTGAGATTTTGTGATGCATATCGATAATCATGCCCATAGATACTTGAGGTGACAATGGAGTATCTAGGTGACATTAGGGTTTTGGTTGATTTGTGTCTTAAGGTGTTATTCTAGTACTAACTCTAGGGCTGTTTGTGACACTTATAGGAATAGCCCAACGGATTGATTTGAAAGAATAACTTTGAGGTGGTTTCTGCATCTACCATAATCTCTATGTTTGTTCTCTGCTATTAGTGGCTTCGGAGTGACTCTTTGTTGCATGTTGAGGGATTGTTATATGATCTATCTATGTTATTATTGTTGAGAGAACTTGCACTAGTGAAAGTATGAACTCTAGGCCTTGTTTCCTATCATTGCAATACTGCTTACGCCGCTTATCACGTGTTACCTTGCTGTTTTTATATTTTCAGATTACAAAATTCTATATCTACCATCCATATTGCACTTGTATCACCATCTCTTTGTTCAACTAGTGCACCCATACAATTTACTATTGTATTGGGTGTGTCGGGACACAAGAGACTCTTTGTTATTTGGTTGCAGGGTTGCTTGAGAGAGACCATCTTCATCCCACGCCTCTCACGGATTGATAAACCTTAGGTCATCCACTTGAGGGAAATTTGCTATTGTCCTAAAAACCTGCAGCACTTGCAGCCCAACAACGCCTACAAGAAGAAGGTTGCGAGTAGACATCTACACAGCTAGTATACCAATGTTGAAACTTGTTACCTTTACATTTTTTATTGTTAATTTTATAGAAACCTTCCAGCTTCTAGAGTTTATTGAAATTTGTTCAAGAAACCATTGTACTGCACTCGTAATAAACTAACTACTTCATCGCTGCACCAGCCAATCGGATTAGTGTATATTTGTAGTATTCAAATGGTGTTACATTAGCGTATGGACATAAATAAAGTGTGGCAAGCTTTCCCGTATATGTGCTCAAGAAAACTACTACCTGTTTTTCTAAATACTAGACGCTTGGGTACTTTAAATTGAACCGCAAAACGCTTTATATTAAGGAACAAAGGGTGTAGAGTTCACTCAAATTATCCCGAAAGTTAGTCACACCTTTGTTAAAATTAATGTTCATTATGTTATCGGAGGAGGTCTGTATGTTTGTCTCTAATGCCTATCGACTACATACCGACATCATGATGTAATGTTAAGTCATTTCCTTTTGTACAAAGGTCACCGAATTGTCAAGGCGGTGATGGCATTTTATTTCAGAGAACTGCACAAAATTTGCTTGAAAGAAGAGGAAAGGTCAGGAATGGCTCAGTTTTCAGAAAAAACTATGTATGCCTTCCTGACATCACCCGCTGTTGCTTTATTTATTCCTTCAAACAAGTGGTTAGAAATAGTCTTGCTACCTTTTCCCATTAAGAAATCGGAATGCTTATATTTGTGAGTCTATGCTTCAACTAGTGCCACTTTTAGAGTAATCACACTTTCAATATCTATGCAAACAGGGATGCTCGATTTTAGTGGAACTGCACAAAAAGTCCAACTGGTTCAACATTAGGAGCATGTTTTTTTCCAAACCTTTATATCCAATTGGTGGCACTATGAGCTGTTCATTACGAAGTACATGGTTTGCTACTATCTTGCTACTCTTTTGTACTGTCATTACAATTGGTTTGCATGTGAATTTATTAAGTGGTGGACCTACATTGGAGGTGCAGGACAGGATTCAATGATTGGATGCTCAATTTCGTTGTATCGATTTCACCTCTTCCATCATCGCTAACATGGATATCCTTGGTCCGATGAAGAATAGGTGCTATATTTCTGCTCGAACCAGAAATCAATTCAAGATGAAATTGTCTAGGGCAAAACATAACGGTATCGATTGTCCAAAGGCGTAATATGACAGATGCTAAGTGGAAGAGACATGTTTAAACCGAAAATACAAGGTGTGGTATATGTTTACTAGCTGCTTGATATTTGTGCATACAGAGATGTCTGCCTGCTGCTATTTGGCAAACAAACAAAGTGTCCGCAATTTTGGTTGAACTGCACAAGAGAATATTATAGTCACTGCATGTAGTGCCATTTGAAAATAGACATAAAGATTGGATAGTCACTTCATGGACTGCAGAAAAGTAGTACTGCACTATTTATTGGCCAACACTAGGTGCTTCATTGCTTTGGTCCGATTATACAATGGGCATCATTTTGCCTAAGTTAAAGTTTGTATTCAAAATAATCTCATGTGTGATCGAGAGAAGACCAAATCATATTGCAAAGGATGTTCCTCCATCATGTGTGGTTCATTCTCATGCTTCCAAAGCTGTTGGTGAAACCACTTACATTTGTAAGAGGAATTGTAGACTTCACAAACAAATTTGTCTTTCAATCTGATCAATGCTGCCAAGAGAAGCATCCATGTTAGTAGCAAGAATAGATGTTTTTTCTAGATCTTTGCTTTTGAGCTACATATTTGTATATGATCTGTGAATCATTGAGATGCATTAACATGTTGATCTTATGTATGGTAATCGCATTAGTTAGTTTTAGTTATGTACGCAAGATCCAAGTGGCTGATTTTTGCTTTTGAAGCTACATATTTGTATATGATCTGTGAATCATTGAGATGCATTAACAGTTATTTATTTCGCTCGCCGTTGTTTACAAGTTACCGATCGATCACTAGCTAGCCTACAAATGCGCCTCGGCAGTTTTATTTACACGCGAAGATGCTAAGTGGCAGTTTTTGAATAAAATGCCTACCTCTAAAGAAACCGACAAGCTACACTATCGATCCTACACGGATAAAGATGCCTACTCAAGAAACCGACAAGGTACACTATCGATCCTACACGGATAAATAGCGGATCACACACGCACTACCTCCTTTCCGTTTGCAGTGGCTCAATTCAAGAAACGACCTACTCGATCCTACACTTAACAAATAGCGGATCACACACGCATTTAGTACCTCCTTTCCGTTTGCGGTGGCTTAATTCAAACCTCTCACCAACCAAGGTACTCCCTCCGTCCTGGTTTATTAGTCCCGTGAGCAAAGCAGCAAGACCAAGGCATGACAATAATTAACGGCATGCATAAGTTTAAGCCTAATTAATTCCAGCGATTTAAGTGGCTGCATGCGTTCTCGCTGCCACTCGTTGCATGCTGCTTCGCCAGATCGCATGAAAGCGATTCTCGAGTGCCTCGCGCAGCTCGCCGTAATTAAGGTAGCTAATCGATGAAAAAGATACGCTTTAATTGTTATGGCTTTTTAAACTGTGGAATCATTATTGACAAGGAGGGAGATGATTCGAGTGCACTGCTTGACCGCTTATGCCGGCGCATGCACGCAGACGGGACGGACGGCATAGTCATAATTTCAGTTTCTCTAGTTTTCCACGGCAAGTTGGCGCGCTAAGCCATTATGCATTGAATTCGATGACCGTCGCGCTACCTTCCGCTTATAAGTATTGTTTCGCCTTCTTCGTGCCACCGTGACCCAACTCGCCATATCCTCATAAGCCCCCACCGCCCGGCAATACCGCCACGCCCGCCATGCCCCGCTTCGCCCACGGAGGCGCTACACCGAGGCGGCCATCGCCGAACTAGTGTTCGGTTTTCACCGGAAGGCGCATGAGGAAGGAGGCATTCTATCTGCCTTTAGATGGCAATGCGGAGATCGAGGAGTTGTTGGAGCGCGACCGCATGGCGGAGGAGCAGGAGTTGTTGAGCGCGACACCTCAAGTGAGGAACAGCAGTATCGCCAATTTGCGCCGCCAAGGGGACATGGAGCAGCAGCAGCACCGACGCCTGAAGTCGAAAGCAGAGCGCCGCAACTGGGCCGATTACATGGAGGCCGCTACCGCAAGAATAGCCTCGAGACCGCTTGGCACACACGTCATGACGCCGATTTTACTACCAGCTCGCCGGTGGGTTTCCGGCTGAAGTCGGCTTCGGACCACGCCGCATGGAAAGGGCCAACGCATGCAGTTAATGTGCCCTATCGCACCTCTTGCAAGTCCGAGGCGAGGCGCGACGCCGTGCCGGTGTTTAGCGTGTATCACAGATGGCGCTTCTGCATCATCTAGTTAGCTAAGAGTGTTAGTACTTGTACGCTACTAGAGTATTAGTGGGAGTAGATAGTTAACTTGGCTATGATGGTTGACAACGTGGAAGTTCAAGATTTTATATGTGGATCGATTCTGCATACTTTGCTCAATGTTGAACTTTCTGCTTGAACGTATGGAATGGGATGTTATGTTTTTAAATGAGTTGTATTTGTCCTCCACGGGTTTAGAGGCTGACTTGTGGGCCTAGCAAGTTGACGCGCATACAATCGGGGAGATGATTGTATGTGGAGAGGATGACGAGGGACCCGCCAAGGTCATGGCAAGACGCAAGCAAGTGCCTCCTTATTTCAAGCCAATAAAAAATGGCTCCTCCTAGTGGATTTCTCGACATCCGGGTCCCATGCCATTGTCAACGAGTCAATAAACGAGAGAATTGCACAACGAAATACCGACACTGTGGACCAAGCAGCTCGCCTACTATTTTGTTTCGGGTTAATTTGATAAATGCCACTCCAAATCTGGTGTCCGAGAAATGCCACCGCAATTTCCGAACTTTGAAAATGCCATTTCATGCCATTTCTAGTGGCATTTTTCAAGTCCGGAGTGGCGTTTCAAAGTTTGCAAACTGCAAAGTGGGCGTTTTTCAAAGTTTGTAAAATTGCAGTGGCATTTTCAAAGTTTGGAAATTGCGCAGCATTTTTATGAATCGCCATAATTGGAGTGGCATTTATCTAATTTGTTTTTGAGACGAAGGTGGTGTCAACTGGGTTGTAAAGTGACACTCTGGCCTGTCTAGACAGCCTTTTTCTTTTATGTTTACCATGCACTCAGCCCAGTAATTTTTTTTCTTTCTCGAAAATGGCTAGACCAGTTTTTTGTGATTTGTCAAGTAAGTTGCTTTATCAGCTTGTTGGGCTGCAAATCTTTCAAGACGAGGAGAGCTTCATTCTGCTGGCCGAGAAAATGGCCTATCAAGAATGAGAAATGGGTTGTACATTTTAAAACACATCAAACCGCAATTAGTTTCAAATATCTTTTTTCATTTCGAGATTTTAAATTGCATTGATTTTTATGCATGGACAATTTATTGATTTTATATTGATATACATTTATTTTAAAATCAAAGTGAATGTGACTTAACTTTCGGGATTAAAACAGTTCAGATCAAGACCGACATATGCAAAATTTCGTATAATTTTTACCCGTGGCCACAATATGGGCTGTAATGCTAACAAAAAAGAATATGGGCTCCAAAAAACCCGTAAGAATTAGCAAATGGGTTGTAAATTATTTGAAATAACGGCAGATGGATGTATGCTGTTTTCACGATGGTTTATATATCGTTGGATGTCCATCCAACGGCCGTCAGGTTCTTCAATCTCGCTTCTTCCGGCTCCTGGGCCAAACAAGCGCCAAGGACTGCTCGCTTCCTCCTCCTCGGGTCTGTGTCTGCCAAGCAGCCTCATCGCCTCACCTGCATTTCACATCGCTGGCCTAGCCATCCTCTACTCAACCACACCTCGCTATTATTATCCGGCGACGGCAGACGTAACCAAGAAACCTCAGACAACAGATTCTCCGCTGGGAAACAAAACAACCGCCAAGTCTTCTCGCCTCCTGTCGCTCCTTCCTAGGCCTCACCGTCGCCCATCGCCTGGTGTTTTGCTGTCCGCGTGGTCAACGTGGTTAACGACCGACAAGCATCTGGAAGTGGATCGCGCGGAGAGGTCGATAGCTGGGTCCACGGCCGCACGCAAGGAAATGCTCCATATTATGCGCAAAATAATGATTCCTCCACCGACATCCGGGACCCACCGAAGGGCCTCTCAGATTTCGCTAAAGAAACGTTACACGCTACCGATAGCTCTGGACCCACCATCTATATCTTCGCACGCAGAAGTGCCTCCTTATTACGCATAAAAAATAAATACTCACCGCTAGCTGGGACCCAAAGATAGTGGGCCTACTAAGTAGACGGGACGAAGGGCTTTGTCAACTTATGTCGGCTGCTCGGGAATGGGGGTCCCCAACCTTGCTCGCCTCGGGCCCGCGGCGTGGCTCAAGTGGGGCCCAGACGCCCAAAACCATCACCAAGCTCAAGACTCGCGAGGGGCCAGATTCATGGGCGGACGACGTGAACCACCTCGTGACAGCCTCACAGGCAGGCTCGCGAGGAGGCGGGAGATCAAGGCGTGGTACCTCCCGAGGGTGCCCCCGTGACCGAAGCCATGACGATCATACAAAGGGCGCCAGCCCGCGTGAGTGTCCCCATTTCCCTTTGGTGCAAAGGAGGCAAGCACATGCCAAGGCATCAAGAAAAGGTTACCGCCTGCAACAAGACCAAGACCAGCAGAACGGCAGGATGGAGGTCATCGTGGAGCCTGTGGCGTCACACTGGCCGAGCCTCTGCAGCCAAGACCAACTTTAGTCAGATAAGTTTACTAGATGTTCCTCAAAATGGCTAACTCACATGCCTCTTCCCGCCATTTTTGGGAAGAGGCCCAGGCCTCCTCTACAAATAGGACTAGCCACCACAAAGAGAGGGGACTGACCGGAGACAAGTCGAACCCCAAGAGAGAGAGAGAGAGAGAGGCGGCTGGACTCACCCAAGCAGTTCATCGCATTAGCCAAGAACAGCCCCTCATGAGGCTGTTCTCCCTTTGTATTGTTCATCATCACCCCGAGGCAATCCACCACACCACAAACTAGAGTAGGGTATTACACCACAACGGTGGTCCCAACTAGTATAAACTTTGTGTCTCTTGTGTTGTTCATCGCTCATAGTTTAGATCCTCGCAATCCATCCTCGCGTGAGATGGAAGGGGAAAGATCTCCACGCCACACCCCAAAGGTTCGAACTCTAGGGTCTCGCCGAACCCGAACCGACATTTGGCGCGCTGTAGGGGTACGCGGAATCCTTCCCCGCCGCCGCTTGCCGCTTCGTTGCTCCATGTCCAATGACCCGCAGCTAACACCGACACTGGGCGGCGTGGGTTCGCCTACCAGTGTGCCGCCATTTCAGCGAGCGCACCTCCAACCTTGCACTCAGCAGCCCGCCCTCCGCAAGGCGCCGCAGGCACGGGCAACGCTGCCAGACGTCGCCTGCTCCTCACGCCGCGGCAAAAGCGGTCGGCGGCCGATCTCAAGCCACGCCATACGCCACGTGCCGCACACCCGACGAGAGTAGGCGAACTCTGTGGCCGCGCCACGGTGGCCCGAGAACTGCTACGGTGCCGGCTTCTAGAGGGCGGCCGTGGACGGTCGTTGGAGCGGGTGGTCGAGCCCCGACACCACCGCCGGAGCACCTCCTTTCGCGGCTGCTACCACCTCGCTCCAGTAGCGCCAGATGGCGTGCCCCATGCACGCCCATGCAACCTCAAGCGGGCTCAGGCCTACTCGACGCCAACCTGGCAGCAAAGACCAAAGCGGCAAGGCGCGAGACCCCATCTCCGGCTAGCGGCGAGCACACGCCATGACCTTTGGCTCGGTGGACCACCGCGCCCACACTCAAGACGACGCCCGGCCGGATCATGTGGCATGTGGGGCACTACAGCGAGGCGACGGGCGGCCCCTGAAGCTTATGTGGACCCGTGATGATGGATCAAGAGGCGACGGAAGAAGACCATGGCTCGCTCCTTGGGCCAAAGTTGGGGCGAGAGACACCGCAAGCAAGCTCTTTCAGAACCCCAAGAGGGCCTCGACAACTGCATGGGCCAAGCAAAGAATCTATCTGGTGCCGCACCTCAGAGCAAGCTTATGCTAACTATGTGCCAAAGGAGGAACAGGTCGCTGCAACAGGCGGTTGCCCCAACTCTGCAGCCTCTACCCCTCGTGAGGAAGGCATCGGGGCTGCAGGAGAGGGGTCGAGATCCGCTTTTTCCGGGCGGGCGCCGCACAAGATGTTCTCGGGAGGTAGGCCTCCGCCGGGAGGTGCCTCAGCCTGCCCCGGCAGAGGACCCGTGGTCGCCGGGGAATCACCGCGGCGATGCACGTGGTTCTAAGTCCGACAAGAGAATGGGGGTAGGTATGGGAGAGGCAAGATCCTAGCTATGGAGTAGTTGTATACGCAAGGGATTTACGAAGTTCAGCCCTTCTGAGGAAGTAATAGCCCCACGCCTCGGAGCCCCGAGGCGGCCGATCGGATTATTATATGTATGTGTTATGGAAGTGAACCCCTCACGTGTGGATGGGGGTGGCTTATATAGAGCGCCAGACCCCAGCCAACCCAATGAGTAGAGGGTTTAAAGTGCGTTAAAGCTAGGCGCATCGGGTAACGCCTTTACATAAAGTATCATTAAGGTCATAAAGACTATTTAACTACGTGATCGCTCGGGTACCGAGTGGCTCTTGGACTCTGGTGGTCGAGTGGGTCTTCATAGTCGAGTGTCTTTGAATTGTCGAGTGGAAACCTACCAGGTCGATCGGCAGGCTGCTTCTCTTGTGAGTGTCTTGTGGAGGGTACCTTTGGGCAGGTCTATGACCCTACCCTGTGTACATGACTTCATCATTAGCCCCGAATGGACCGAGGTTTGAGGAGGAAGGAGTTGATAATCTTTCCGATCCGATCTTCGCTAGAGGCGTTTTACTCGATCGACGACCTTTTTAGTGATGGCATCAACTTCTTTTGTCGCTTTGATCCATTCTTCACGCTTGTCGAGTGAACTTTATGAACCTCGAGGATTTCGAGCGACGGATCGGAGGAAATCTGCTTGTCCGGTTGAGTTGCTCGCGGTTAGCGGATTTCGCGATCCGAATTTTGGGGAGCGCGAAGCCGAGAAAACCGCTGCACTGGATGGGATAAGACGATGACGCCGATCTTCAGGCTGCCTTTTTTCGGGCCAGACGGGTTACGCTACCGCTATGTGGGATTGCGATGGGATTGCTCGGCTTTGTCTACCGTCAGACCACTGAAGCGGCCCCATATAAAGCGTTGGACCGGCATTTTGAAATATGCCCCGAGACTTCTCCTCTCCGCCTCCAAAACTTTTCGCCAAGACTCTTCGTCCAAATCTCGTCTCCTCCAAGCTCGGACTTGTCT
Source organism: Aegilops longissima (assembly GCA_021605205.1). Classification (NCBI taxonomy): domain Eukaryota; kingdom Viridiplantae; phylum Streptophyta; class Magnoliopsida; order Poales; family Poaceae; genus Aegilops; species Aegilops longissima. The sequence goes on from JAHIAM010000277.1 coordinate 11,484, forward strand.
CACATACCATGGTGAAGGAGAAGACCGCAGCCCGAACGGTGAAGAAGGCGGCGGCGAAGGCGCTAGGGGAGAGCGCCCAGCCGGGCGGCTCCTCTTCATGGGGTCCAAGCTGCCGCAGGGCTGGGTCCAAGGAGACTGGATTCGCCGACCATCACCGAGAAGGATCTCACCGATCCGCCAATGAAGGACTGATCCCCATGGTCGGCGAGGCTTCCGGGCACGGAGGGCAACCGCAGCCCGAAGAGGGTGAGTGTGTCCTCCGCCACCCACGAGATCGGGGTTTCTCTGCCGCCAAATCCTTTTTTCCGGGATTTTTGAACTTTTTGGAGCGCAACTCCATCATTTCACCCAAACCCATTGTCTATCTTGTTGCTTTGCTTTCGCTATGCGAGAATTTCTTGGGTTGTCGACTGCACTAGGGTCTCTTCAAGCACATATTCACATGTCACTCTCAGACGGTGAAGAAAACGAGCCCAAATGACGAGAGGACCCAAGTAATCCAGATGTGTGGGGGACTCGGGGTCCAGATGAGGGGGAAGAGTGCCTTTCCAGCTATGACTCTCCCCGACTCGGTTAGAGGGTGGCAGTCGACCTGGTTTTATTGCCAAGACCAGCCGATGCCGGGCAAATGACCTGGCTCCTCCTTTCTCCATGAGTCGAGTGAATGCATCATCTTCTATGAAGGTGTTACCAGGAGAAGGCCCAAGTAAAGCTGCCGATGGAGCGTGTATTCCAGCTTATTCGCGATGGGGTGACCGCATGGATCTCCGGAGGTTTTTCTCCGACGGCATGATTCAGCCACTCCAATACCGAGGACATCCGATGTGGATGTACTGCACGGATGATACCACTCGGGTCCATCCAGAGGAGGTCGATGGCGCCTATCACTGGAGAAGTGGATGACTGCCATCACAGAAACAAGGACAACCTCATGAGCTAGGAGGATTCCACCACTCGACCAGAGTTACCAACCAGACAAGGTATAACCGCTTATCTCCGACTATGATTCTGCTGCATTCATTCTGTTTTGATGCCAATTCGTCGAATGACTTTCACCTTGTTTTGTTGTCTTCTAGGTCACCACCGAGATGTACCTCTTTATCTTCCAAATTGAATAATTCGGCAGTAATGGACTTCTTCTTAGCAAGCCTTTTGGTAGCCTTATTCTTTGTCCGGGTTTTCTTTGGCTTCTCTAGCAACTTCTTGGTCTAGAAGGGTGAGTCAGCCTGTAAACATCGAATGAGTATGAACAGGCAGTACAAATAAAACATGAGTCAAGGATGAGCTTAATTCAAAACTTACAGCCGACGGCTTATTCAGAACGCAGAAAGGATTCAATCCGACTTTACTGCAATCTTCCAAGCCGTCATTCAGTAGGGTCTTTGTCATATTATCGATGTCTTCCTCAGTCATTTCGGTCTGACACTGGCGCTGAGGATCTGTTAGCTCGCCGGTATACTCACACATTAAATTGGGCTGGCGGCTTAGAGGCAAGATTCTCCGTGCAACCCAAAGAAATAACTAGATCAATTCCGTTAAGCCATAATACCAAGGCTCCGGATCTTTGCAAAACTGGCACATATTTCTTTTCACTCACAGCCGATACGATTCGCAAGATGATGTTCACATTAAGTCAGCGATAACCCGACAAGGGATTTTCTCCTTCCGACAAAGTATATTGGCAATAAAACCAAGTCTCTGCTCAGCCTTTTGGGGTGACCGAAGAGTAGCAGCCGAAGGTGGCTTCTTCCTCAACAGATAGATATGCCGCTTAGTTCCAGCCTTTCCGTGCTAGGTCCATCTCGGAATTCATTCTACCGGTTCAAGTAGTATAACTCTCGAATGGTTCTACGGTGAGCTTCGTTGAAGGTACACTCTCGCATACTTGGAAATTGCAGATGTTTGAGACGAATTTGGTCTCGATATCTTGTGGATGGAGCTTGAAGAAATGCAGCACATCATGGAAGGATTTTGAGCCGAGGACTGAAACTCCCGTCCATATGATCCATAAAACCACTACTTCCCCATCTTTGGGTTTTAGGGAAGTTTCATTACCCGAACCTCCAATGGATGACTTATTTTTTGGCTAAGACGCCAGCTTGAACATATTCTTTCAAGTCTTCCTCGGACCCGGAAACCACCCAGCTTCTTGCAAAGGATGCCTTGACCATCTTGAGAAACAAAGGCCTAAGAGAAATAAATATTACCGGCTTAAGATCATGCTATTAAACTGGACCATCGATTCAAAGATAAAATGCTATAAACAGTTAACAGATTAAGCCGGGGGATGAACCTTTGAAGTATTGGCGGCTTAAATGGGGACTAATGGTACCTAACGGATTAAGGATTCGCTTCTTGAGCAGAATGAGTTTAAAAGTCAAGAAGTATTTTGCAGAATCAAATTATAAGGAGGAAAGCATGGTTAAACCGGAGAAGCGGTGATGGGTCATGCAAGTTATGAAGCATATGGTGGATCACAATTTACAGTATAAGCCGCCGTGGCAGTTATGGTACTTCAAATTTTACTAAGTGTTGGATAAACAGGTTTCTCAAGTTGAAGCAATAATTTTGGATCTACCACCGCTCGTAAAAGTAGTAAAATCTAGCCTAAGGTATGCGGTGGAAAAGTTTGGATATTCTGATGAGATCTTCTATGGAGAGATGATGTTGTAATAATTAAAATGATGTTAAAACTACTCCCGCATAAGATTTATGGCCTATCCAGATTAAAAGCTATCAGAGTTGAGGGAAACAATGCAAGAATGGCAAGAACACCGACAAACGGCCCGAACCCTAATATAGATCTGAGATAAAAGGGGGAGGGACACTTATAGGTGATGAGGAGCAGCGGTGCCGCACCGGAGTTCTCTGATCTGATCAGGTCAGTGCAGCAGCCTGAGTTGATGCAGCGGTCGGATGTCGCGCGCGGAGCTCTAACATCAAAAGGCTAACAAGGAAGGAGGAAGACGAAGGTGGAAACAAGGGGGAAAATGATAAAGACCCCCGCCTCTATTTATAAGGGGGTGGATAAGTATCAATTAAGATAAGTATCAATTAAGATGTTCTGGGCCTCACGCAAAATTAATGTAAAATGACGTAATGGCGGTTTAAGAAAAAATTTTGAGCTGACGTCATGGCAGGTTACATCACAGTTTATCAAACAAGTGGTGCATGATTTTAGCAAATCCAGTATTGAAGATTGACATGAACAAATTCAAATCAACCTGGGGCCTAATGTTGGGGATATAACTACTGGGTATAAACCGCCCAGGAGGGGCCGGGTCATACCACTAGCGGCTTATCAGTGAAGATGGCGGATCATACAAGCCTGTTGACGGCCCAAGACCCAGAGGCGACTTGAGGCCCAAGAGGATGAACCGCCATATGTGTATGACTTGTTTTGTAAGGCAAGTGTAGTTAGTCATCGAGCCGGACACGTTGTGTATGAGCCGTCCGGGACTCTGTGAGCCGCCGGGCGTCAACCTGTGTATATAACGGGACGACCCGGCGGCGGTTTAGGTCAAGAAACAACGGATCGAGAACTAGGTCAAGTGTATTCGCTCCCTGGTAATCGAAACCCAAGCAATACCACCTCAAACTGGATTAGGCCTTTACCTTCACCGCAAGGGGCCGAACCAGTATAAATTCTCTGTGTCCTTTATCCCGATTAACCCATTTAAGCTAACCTAGTCGCGATGGCTCCATGACTAAGTCCTTCCGCTAGGACATCTGCCGTGAAAATTCCACGACAAAAGTGGAGAATCATTGTAACAAGAAAATAAAGTTTCTACGATCTGATCACAGAGGCGAATATTTGAGTTATGAGTTTGGCCTTCATTTAGATCAATGTGGAATAGTTTCACAACTCACGCCACCTGGAACACCACAGCGTAATTGTGTGTCCGAATGTTGTAACTGTACTACTATTAGATATGGTGCAATCTATGATTTCTCTTACCGATTTACCACTATCATTTATGGGTTATGCATTAGAGACAGCCGCATTCATGTTAAATAGGGCACCGTCTAAATCCGTTGAGACGACACCGTATGAACTGTGGTTTGGCAAGAAACCTAAGTTGTCGTTTCTTAAAGTTTGGGGTTGCGATACTTATGTCAAAAGCCTTCAGCCTAATAAGCTCGAACCGAAACCGGAGAAGTGCACTACAAAAAAAAGACACTTCCGTGATGATACGTGTTTGTCACAGTAGGTCACGTTTTCTGTCATGCATGTACATCCATGACAATTTTATGACAGAATCAAGATAGTCATACCTGTGCTGTCAGAGAAGTGTTCCATGACATTACCAAATTATCATCACGGAAGTGTCCACTTCCATGAGGATAAATCGCGCCATAGAAGTGCTTTTCGCCAAGGGTGACCGACACGCGGCATCCACCGTGAACGGCTCGCCGTTAAGCTATCGGGTCCGGTTCGATCCGATAACACGTTAACAGCCCAAACCAATGGTGATTTTCCACGGTAAAATTCTCATTGGCCGAGGAAACACATGTCCGCCTCGGTGGGGCCGATGTCTCCTGGCCCATTGAGGAGACATGCCTATTGTCGCTGTCAAACCGGCGGATCTCGGTAGGGGGTCCCGAACTGTGCGCCTAAGGCGGATGGTAAGAGGAGGCGGGGACACAATGTTTACCTGTGTTCGGGCCCTCTCGATGGAGGTAATACCTACTTCCGCTTGATTGATCTTGATGATATGAGTATTACAAGAGTTGATCTACCACAAGATCGTAGAGGCTAAACCCTAGAAGCTAGCCTATGGTATGATTGTTGTTGTCCCACGGACTAAACCCTCCGGTTTATATAGACACCGGAGGGGCTAGGGTTACAGTAGTCGGTTACAATGGGAGGAGATCTACATATCCGTATTGACAAGCTTGCCTTCCACGCCAAGGAGAGTCCCATCCGGACACGAGACGAAGTCTTCAATCTTGTATCTTCATAGTCCAACAGTCCGCCAAAGGATATAGTCCGCTGTCCGGATATCCCCTAATCCAGACTCCCTCAAGAGCTCCCTAACTAGGCTTCAATGACTATGACTCCAAGCGCATGATTGTCTTCGACATTGCAAGGCGGGTTCCTTCTCCGAATACTCCATGGAAGATTTTGAACACAAGGATAGTGTCCGCTCGCAAAACAAGTTCCGCGATACCACCGAGAGAGAATAATATTTCCACAAATCTAATTCGCCGACGATCTCAAGCGTGACATCACACCACGGCTCGGCCATTATTCGAACTGCTTTCTTCAACCAGCCTCGGCGATATCGCGAGGCGGTTTCCTTGGCATGTCTTGTCGCAGTAGATCGTGGTCCCCTTATCACGGGATTCTCATTAATACGGACGTGGGTAACCCAACCGCGCCATCAATTACGGCGTTTGGGGAGTAAGAGGTTTTACCAGGCAAGTGGGGAGGCGCATCGCCTCTTCCATCCTTATAAGGGGACAAGGATTTATTCTTCTAACCCACGCCTTCCTCCCAGCTTGTTCCCTTCCGTTCAAGCTCCAACGCTCAAGCGCTCTTCTTCCCTGCCCACAAGAGGTCCTCCAAGATTTCGGATCCGGAGCGGAGGCAAATGGATGGCCTCTACCGTCCAAGAGAAGGATATTAAAAGCTTCGAAGGCCTGGTACCGCCAAGAATATCGCCATCGTTTTCCGACGGCGGACAAATCGCCCTTACTCCGGAACCACACGAGAGGGTTGTATTCTCCCTCATTTCGCCCACGGGCTGGGGTTTCCTCCACCCGCTTGTTCACGACATCATGTATTATTATGGGATCAATCTTCACGATCTGTCCCCTAATTCCTGCCTTAACATCTCGACATTCATTGTCGTGTGTGAGGCTTTTCTCCGCATTTCACCGCACTTCGGCTTATGGCTGAAGATCTTTAATGTGAAGCCCAAGGTGGTGGGCGGTGAGCATACCGAGTGTGTGGGGCGCCATGGTGAGCAAGATGCCTAATGTCATATGGCCATCGAACCTTTAATGATTCACTCAAGGAGTGGAAACAAATGGTTTTATATCACTAAGCAGCAGGCACACAGTGGGCCGCCTCTCCCGAAGTTCCGATCCGACGCCTCGCGCTTACATCCCGGGTCAAGAAAGGCTCGACTGGTCTCGTCCGATAAACTGTCAAGCGCTCCGCACGCTGTTAAAGATATGGGAGACAAGAACATTGGGCTTGTCAATGTGGTCCAGGTGATGTTGATTCGCCGAATCCTGCCTTGTCAGCACCGGACTTGCAATTTGTGGGAATTCAATCCGGCCCGGCACCAAACCTTGCGGGAGCTCTTCGGCTCCTCGCACAAGGACATCTCGAAGGTGCTTTTCAAGTCCAGCAAATCGTGGCCGGACTCCGCCGAAGACCGGGGGTACCAACTGTCCCGCCCGGCAAGTTCGGTGAGTTATCAAACTTTCTTAACCATGTAACCCAAAAGAAACACTTAACGTGTTTTATATAAATATCCCAGGGCTGGACGAAGAAGGCGGAGCGGATCCATTGTCCGGCCCCGCTGCCCGAAGAACCGGCCATCCCACTTCTGATGAAGATGTTGGTCCCGACACCTTACAAAGTGCCAAAGAAAACGACCGAGAAGGAGGCCAAAAAGACCCGGGGCGGCCTTCGTCGCCGCGGCACTTCGGACACAATATCCGGAGGCTCCAATGCCCATTCCGCCTCCTAAGAGGACGAGGAGGAGGAGGAAGATGAATCCCCTGCGGGGGGGAAGAAAGAAGAGGATGGCCTCCATACACTTGGAGGCCGAGCTGCCCAAAACGAAAGGCCTCTTCTTCCGAGGAGTCCACTGCCACCGCCGGCTGCCCCGGCATGGGATCCTGTGGCCCAGCCTTGGTGAACTCGTAGTGTATAAAACCGAGTATGTTTTAGGCGTCCTGACTCTTCGTGGCTTAGTATTTTAACCCAAGCCATATTTTTTTGTAGTCCAAGGGTCTCGTACAAACAATCCTCATCAAAGGACTTGTTGAGCTCAAATGCTATGGAGAGCGGACGCTTCAAAGGCCCCTTCCTCCAAACAGTGCACAACACCGAGGCTTCGGTCTGTATGACCCCGCCTGTGGAGGAAAGGAAAGAACGGAAGGCGGTGCCCGGAGGTCAAACCTCGGGGCCGACACATGGGGGAAAAGATTCCCATGAAGGCTGATGGCGGAGCGACATCGAAGTTTGGCTCCAAATGGATGCGATTCCAGACCTATACGGCCCGGATCAAGCAGCAACCTCTTTTGGCCGGAGGGGAGTGCTCGCTCCATCAGCCGACCGCCTCATCCGTGGTGTTTGATGCTTTGTTAGTGGCGTTGAAAGACGCCTCCATCGTGGATGAACATCGCGTCTTATGGGTGTCAATCGAGAGTGGACTGAACGGCCTCAGATCAGCCTTTATAAGACGCTTTGAGGTATGTTTTATGTGTTGTCAAGAGTGTCATGGTATAGATAGTAGCCTCGATACATCGCTCGCGAAGAAACCGATGAGGATCAAATATATATTCGCAGGAAGACTCATTGAATGACAGTTATTTCTCTTCAATTATAAGCAAAGGCCTCAGAAGGCCGCCGCCTCCCATACCGCAGTAAATCTCCGGACCGAATCAAAGTCTAGAGCGGCCAAGGAAGAACTTGACCGCTTGAAAATGCAGCTTGAGGGAAAACAGGTATGTACAAGTCTTGTTCGCTTATTGTAATGATTTTCAGTATGAACTGAGTTTTATGACATTGCGCTTAGGAATTGTGACCAAGTCAAGCCCTCAAGAAGGTGGCCAAGGTCGAGAAAAAGGCAGTTATCGAAAGGTGCTCTTCGTGAGAAACACGAGGCCGTGGTTATTAAAGCTGAACAGAGCTACAAGAGACCGTAGGGAAATGCGTAGACCTTGAGCAGAGTTTAACAGAGAAAGAGTCCGAACTTACCTAAGGCTCATCAAAGCCACGAGCGATGCCCGGGGAAACCCAAGCACCCCGCAGAGATCCAAGAGGCTAGAAAGATCGCACCTGGTAAGGCTTTTTCTCGTAAAGTAAGTATTTGGGGGGCTTATGTTTCTAATTTTGAGTCCGGATTTTCGTGGGTATTTGCCGAGCTACCTGCAAAGATATCATATGCCGCCGTTCTACCGAAATAAGAAAGGAATACTATGTATAAGCTCTTCTCGGTCGCAGATTTGGCATCGAATTATCCGTGCCTTTTGCCGATCAACTGAAACAGTTGATCGAACTACGTAATGCTTACGGAACTAGCCATGAAGAATTTAATTATCCGCTATGGCTCGCACGAGCCGATCCCAACTAGCTACTTCGGGCTCGTGAAGCGGCTTGTGGGTGCTTGTCCTCGACTTGACGCCATCAAGCAGTCGGTCTGTATAGAGGGTGCACGAATGGCCTTCGCCCGTGCAAAGGTGCACTGGGGGAAGATGGATGCTGAAAAGCTTATGACTGAAGGACCACCGGAGGGGAAGGAGCACCGCAAGCCCGAGTTATATTATGAGAATGTCCTGAAAGGATCCTACCTTGCCGCAGAGCTATGCACCAAGGACTTTATATTTCCATGAATACAAATCATGTTGTCCTTTGTAATGTTAAAACAAGGTCGATTATATCAGTTACCGCCTGTTATATGAAAGTTTACCTCCCGTATGCGGCCGCTTTTATATGTTAAATCGAGAGTTGGCTAGTCGCTTCTCGCCCACGTATGAAGTATGGGGTGTTCGGGATAAACCTGAGCACTCTTTATCCCAGTTTTGGGTCCTCCAAGGAGGTGCTCAAAGACAACGAACCGTGCAATCGACTATAGGGCTTTACCACTTCACTTAGCCATAGGAGCTTTAGTATGGTCACAAGAACCCCTGGTGTTCTAAGACCGCATTAGGGGCTCTATAAGTTACCGATCGGAGAAAGAACCGATCCATCGCGACGCTGCATTGGTTATGGCATTATGCGGGAGAAATCCTTAAAGATTTTGTGACCTCTTGAACAGCCGACCAACTCTCGCGATCATGATAGCTTTTTGGCTTTCATCGAGGTGCTCGTCCGGAAGAACCGGGACACAATCGCAGTAGTTCTCCCAGTGCTACCTTAGCCGATATAGTGGAACGTAAGGTACCAAAACATGGGAGCCAGGCAAACCCAACTATTGATCCAAGACATGATTCGGAGCTGGTGTATATAATGCTATAAGTTCGGGGTGCCGGACTTCCATGAAGGTGTTCGGACTTTACTGCCGTGTTATGGGTAAAACGAAGCCCCTGGCATATTTTAGGGCATATCGTTGTGTACGGATGCCACTTGACAGAATGATTTCAATAAGAAGTAACACCAGGTAAGCATCATATAAATCCACATGTTGTATTTGAATATTACGTTTATGCGTATGGGTACAAGTAATGTGATAAAAAAGGAATATGATTGCGGAACCTGCTGAGACCAGGGGAAGAGGTCGAGCGGATCCGCAATATAGCTGGATGGTCATTGCGGAGATTTCTAGGATTCCCTTTACGCTGCTCAAGCTCCGGCCCGTAGCCCGTCTGGTCCGCCGCAAAGGTGAACCAGCCAAGAAAATGTAAGAAATATTTATGTGCCGGAGGGCGGTTGAGCAGTACTGAAAGTACGCCCGCCCGGCCTTCGCCGAGTGTTTTAGTTGAGCCCCGGACAGGCTGGGCTATCCTTCCGTGAAGTAGTTCGAGTCCCTTGTCGGTATCCGGAGGCCCGGACGCCCGCCGAGGTTCGGGCCGCAAGGTGCTGCTTGTTGTCCTCGCCGCTAAGGCAGTGGTGTATATGTTTGTGCCGAGGGAAAGTTCGCCTGCTATTAACCGTGATGACGCCATGGACCGGGCATCTTGAGCTTACGTAGGCATAATGTGGTACCGTTGAATCGAGTTTAATGCGGCTCGCCCAAGCAAAGGCTTGATAATTATCGCTGAAAGGAACGATTTCAAGTTTAACTCTTCGACACGGTAATTTTCTCGTGAACCAAGACTACCTCAAGGGTAATGGAGCCTGTACAAAGGAGCCTCCTCACCTGGTATAATGCCTCCAAAGTGGCTTTTAGTGGGTTTGATCATCGAATGATCGACGCCCATCTTATGCATTGTGTCTTGGTAAAGCAGATTTAATCTGCTACCGCCGCCCATAAGGACTCGAGTGAGGTGGAACCCAGATATTATTGGGTCCGGGACTAGTGCATCCGGATTGCCTCTGATTGGTGTTGACCAAACGATCCGTGCGGTTGAAGGTGATCGCCCCGCTTTATATTGTGGGACGACAAGTTCCGGTTGAGTCACCATCCCTAAGGATGGATATCCGTCCGAAGTTGGTGATTTGGGTGGTATGTACCATGTTCACCGATTGAATATGGGGAAATTTCTTTTGCCCTCCCCGTTCGTGGTCTCGGGCTCTTGTCGCTATCGCCGCTTTGAGACCCCTTTGTCTTCGCGCGCCACGCCCGCTTGTTTGAAGACCCAAAGATCCTCTCACAGGTATGGGTGGTGGCGCTTACTGGGTGCCATGAATTTGGCATTGGCAATCGAAAGTATGCGGTCCGGATCGAAGGACCCGGATTTTATTTTTGGGTGGCCCATTCCATTGACCGACTTAGAGCTTCGAACCCGGCATTAATCGCCGTTTTTGGTGTTTTCATCATATTTGCGCACTTATGTTTGTTGCGCCGTGGTATGCTGTTGCTATCCCCGCTTCGATGTGTCAGTTTGCTTGTTGTATTGGTACTCACGAGCCAACCAGCTATCTTCGCCCAAGCATAAAAGCAGGTCATAAGTGTCATGAGGGCTGCTATGGATTTTGGCTTCTTTGGCCGAGGTGCCATGCAGCCATTCGTCCACGGATATTATGTTTAAATGCCGCTTAAGGCCTCGTGATCCGACAGTCTACTATTTGATTCTTCTTGGTTAGAACCGGTCCGAATTTCCTGCCGATTCCCACGGTTGTCGGGTTATATGACTTAAATCGTCAAGATCCGTGGTCGCATTATAAGTGCCCTGGAAGTTGTCAAGGAATGCTCTTCCAAATCCTCCCAATCGCCGACGGAGTCTCACCGGCAAGCTATTCAGCCAATGCCGAGCTGGTCCTTTGAGTTTTAGTGGGAGGTACTTAATGGCATGTAGATCATCATCATGAGCCATGTGGATGTGGAGGAGGAATCCTCGATCCATACCACGAGATCTGTTGTACCATCATATGATTCGATATTTACGGGTTTAAACACTGGGAATTAAGTGATCCATAACTTCATGAGTGAAGCATATAGGTGTGGCGCTTTGTGCCGCCATATCACGACGCAGCTTCATATGAGTCTTGTCTGCCGTGTTCGCCTGGCTGGATTTACATTTAGTGTATCCGATGACGCACCATCGTCGGCGTGTTGGTGCGCCCCTTGATCCGTAGGATCGATCTTGCATGTTTTGCCTTGTTTTCCAATACATCCCGCAGTCTCGCGTGTTGCCCCGTGCCTTGGTATTTTGTTTGAGTGGCGATGGGGTGCAGGCTGAGCTTCAGCTGAATGTCTTTCTGCCTCGCCACGGTGGCCGATCAGCCCGTGATCGCACGCTGGTGATGTAGGTTTCAATGCTTCCTCCTCAAGTCGGGGTAGCAACTCCGCGCTTTGGGTAGCCCTTGAAGGGCGTTCGAGTTCATATTCCTTGACCGCAAGGACTTCAATCCATCTCATTCCGCTAGCAGATCCTCGATCAGCTCAAGCTGTTGTTGCTTTTTCTTCAGTGCTATTTGCTGTGGCTATAAGCCGGCGCTTAAAGCGCCTCTGCGCCGACTGGGATCCTCAGCACGATAAATTCTTCGTCACCGAGGCTCACCTCTGCCTTCGGAGAGAGGCATGTAATTGTCATCCTCCGCCTCTCCCTCTGCACCAGTTTTTTGTGATTTGTCAAGTAAGTTGCTTTATCGAGCTTGTTGGGCTGCAAATCTTTCAAGGCGAGAGCTTCATTCATTTGGCGAGAAAATAGCCTATCGATAATGAGAAATGGGTTGTACATTTTTAAAACACATCAAACGGCAATTAGTTTTCAAATATCTTTTTCATTTAGAGTTTTAAATTGCATTGATTTTATGCATGGACAATTTATTGGATTTTATATTGATATACATTTATTTTTAAAATCAATTGAATGTATTTCGAACTTTGGGATTAAAAACAGTTCAGACACTTTGACATATACAAATTACGTATAATTTTTTACCCGTGGCCACAATATGGGCTGTAATGCTAACAAAAGAATATGGGCTCCAAAAAACCCGTGAAATTAGCAAATGGGTTGTAAATTATTTGAAATAACGAGATGGGATGTATCTGTTTTCCACAGTTAGCCTATATCTTTGTTGGATGTCCATCCAACGGCCGTCGTCTTCTTCAATCTCTGCTCTTCCGGCTCGGCCGCTCAAACAAGCGCCCGTAGGACTGCTGCTCCTCCTCCCCTCGGCGGCTGTGCTGCCTTGTGAGCCTCACTGCCCCACCGTACTCACATGCTGGCCTAGCCATCCTCTACTCAACACACACTTTATTATTATCCGGTGACGGTGAACCGGTAAACCCTCGTCTGATCGTACTCCCCTCATGATGTGGAAACAAAACAACTGCCAAGTCTTCCCTGCCTCCGTGCCGTTCCTTCCTAGGCCTCACCGTTAGTCGCCATACAGGTGCTCTCGGCGTCAGCGTGGTCGGCGTGGTTAACGACCGACAAGCATCTGATGAATTTGTCGTGGAGAGCTGACAGCTGGGTCCACGCCGCGAGAATACCTCCATATCGCAAAATAATGATTCCTCCACGACATACAGGACCCACGAAAGGGCCTACGTATTTAAGCTAAAAGCGTTACGCGGCGATGGCTCGGGACCCACCATCTATATCTTCCTTGAGGAAGTGCCTCATAATGCATAAAAAATAAATACTCCCCCCACGCTAGGCTGGGACCCGGTATAGTGGGCCTACTAAGTAGGCAGGGGCGAAGAAGGGCTTTGTCAACTTATGTCGGCGTTAGGAATGGGGTCCCCAACCTTGCACACTGCGGCTGCGGCGTGGCTCAAGTGGGGGCCCGGCACGCAGCTTCATCAGCTCAAGCTCAAGACCCTCGCGAGGCAAGCCTCATGAGGCGGACGGCAAGAACCACCCTCGGGACAGCCTCGTCGAAATGCAGGCTCGGGAGAGAGATCAAGCCGAGAGTGCCCGTGGCGGAAGCCATGACGATCAAGGCGAGTTGAGCGCCCATTAGCATCAGTATCCTCATTTCACTGGTGCAAAGAGGCAAGCACATGCCAAACATCAAGAAAAGGTTACGCTTGAGTGCAACAAGACCAAGACCAGCGAGCGGCAGGGATGGAGGTCATCGTGGAGCCAGGCGGCGTCACCGTCGAGAGCCTTGGCGGCGAAGAACTTTAGTCGAGGATAAGTTTACTAGATGTTCCTCGTCAAAATGGCCAAGCTGACAAGCGCCTTCGCTCATTTTTGGGAGAGGCGGGGCCTCCCTCTACAAATAGGACTAGCCACCACAAAGAGGGCCGGACAAGGAACAAATCGAACCCCAGAGAGAGAGAGCGGCTGGACTCACCCAAGCATTCATCGCACAGCTCAGAACAGCCCCTCGAGGCCTGTTCTCCTTTATGTTGTTCATCATCAGTCCACAGGCAATCCACCACACCACAAACTAGGTAGGGTATTACACCCCACAGCGGTGGTCGAACTAGTATAAACTTTGTGTCTCTTGTGTTCATCGTTCATAGTTTAGATCCTACTTAATCCATCCTCGCGTGAGATGGAAGGGAAAAGATCTCCACCCCAGTGTTGAACCTCTAAGTCTGCGGAACCGAATCCGACATTGGCGCGCCCGGTAGAAATGCGCGGAATCCTTCCCCGCCTCGCGTTTAAATGCGCTCGTGTTCCATGTCCAGCGACACGACAGCCAACACCGACCGCTGGCGTGGCGCCCGTATGCCGCCAGCGGAAGCGACCCCAACCTGCACCTCGAGGCAGCCGCCCTCCGCAAAAGTGACTGCGAGGCAGCGAACGCGCTGCGGGCGTCGCTTTGCCCTCACGCGCGGCAGGTGCGGTGGCGGCGGATCCTCAAGCCACGCGGCCGCGGTACACACCCGGCGAGTGGCGAACTCGAGGGCGCGCTCACGGTGGCCGGGCCTACGGTGCGGCTAGAGGCGGCCGTGGCGTCTGTTGGGCCGGTGGTGAGCTCCACAGACACCGCCCTGCCGGGGCACCTCCTTCTGCGTCGGGCTACCACCTGCAGCGAGGCGCGCCCGTGTAGCGGCCCATACCGCGCCATGCAACCTCAAGCGGGCTCCGGGCCTACTCGGCGCCAACCCTGGCCGGCGCCGCACCGAGGCGGCAAGCGCGAGACCCATCTCCGGCTGCGCCCGAAGGGCACGCCATGACCTTTGGCCTCGGTGGACCACAGCGCCCACACTCAAAAGGACGCTCCGGCGGACTCATGTGGGGCACTGGCAAGCGTCTGGTAGCGTCCCGAGCTTGTGACCCGCATGATGGATCAAGAGTCGCCGGAAAAGACCATGGCTCGTTCCTTGGGCCAAAGCTTTGGGCGAGGAGACACATAAGCGAGCTCTTCGGGAACCCCAAGAGGGCCCTCGACAACATGGCAACAACTATCTGGTGCCGATTAATTCCTCGAGGAGCAAGCTTATGCTAACCATGTGCCAAAGGAGGAACAGGTCGCTGCAGCAGGCGGCTGCCCCAACTCTGCGACCTCTTACCCCTCGGGAGGAAGGCGCCGGGGCTGCGGGAGAGGGTCGAGATCCGGCTTCTTCCGGCGGCCTCGGCACAAGATGTTCTCGGGAGGTAGGCCCTCTGTAGGGAGGGTGCCTCAGAGGCCTGCCCAGCCCGGAGGACCCGTGTTCGTCAGAGACGTGCCGGCGTATCGTGGTTCGTCTGACAGTAGAATGGGGAATTAGGTAGGTATGGAGAGGCAAGATCCTAGCTATGGAGTAGTTGTATCGCAAAGTTCTGAGTTCGGGGCCTTCTCGAGAAGTAATAGCCCTCGTCTCCGGAGCCGGTGGCCGGATTATATGTGTGTGTATTGGGGAGTGCGAACCCTCTACGTGTGGATGGGGTGAAAGCATATAGGCGCGGGACTGACCAATACGTAGTAGAGGGTTTAAAGTGCGTTAAAGCTAAGCGTTCTGGTAGCATTACATAAAATATCATTAAGGTCATAAAGACTATTTAACTACGAGACCGTTCGGTGCAGAGTGGCTCTTGGACTCTGGTGGTGAGTGGGTCTTCATGAGTCAGTGTCTTTGAATCGTCAGTGGAAACCTACCGGTCATTTTGTGACCCTTCTCTTGTGAGTGTCCTTGTGGAGGTACCTTTGGGCGGGTCTATGGCCCTACAGTACATGACTTCATCATTAGCCCCGATGGACCGAGGTTTGAGTGAGGGAAGGTTGATAATCTTTCCGATCTGATCTTGGTTGTGAGTCGTCTTACTCTGGATCGACGACCTTTGGTGATGGCATCAACTTCTCTTTGGTCGCCTTGATCCATTCTTCCGTTTGTCGAGTGAACTTTATGAACTGAGGATTTCGGCGGCGGATCGGAGAAATCTGTTATGCAGCTGAGTTGCTGCGGTTAGCCGGTTTAGCGGGATCGAATTTGGGGCTGCGAAGCCAGAAAAACCCTTTCCGGATGGGATAAAACGATAGCGCCTCGATCTTGGCCTTTGCCTTTTTTAACTAAATATCGTTACCGCAGCTGTTGCGGGATTGCGATAGGTTGCACAGCCTACCGATCAGACCACTGAGCGGCCCCATATAAAGCGTTGGACGGGCATTTTTTGAGCAGGCGTCCAGAGACTTCTCCTCTCCGCCTCCAAAACTTTCGCCTTGCCTCTTATCATCAGCCTTGAAGCCTCGGTTACTTGTCTGTGGCGACCATGGTGAAGGCACAGCCTGGGCAGGTGAAGAAAGGCGTGAAGGCCAAGGAAGGCGCCCAGTCAAGCAGCTCCTCTGATCAAACTGCCCGCAACTGGGTCAAGGAGGCTGGATTATTTCGACCATCACGAGAAGGATCTCACCGATCTGAGCCAATGAAGGACTGATCCCCATGGGTCAGGCCCGAGCCGCGGGCTGGCAACCTGACTGAGGGTGAGTGTGTCCTCCTGGCCACCGCATGGTCGAGGGTTTCTGCTGCCAAATCCTTTTTTCAGGGATTTTGAACTTTTTGGGCATAACTCCATCATTTCCTCAAACTCCATTGTCTATCTTGCTGCTTCGTTTAAGCTGTCTGAGAATTTCTTGGGTTATTTTGCACTAGGGTCTCTTCAAGCACATATTCACATGTCACTCTCAGACGGTGAAGAAAGCGAGCCCAAATGGCAGAGAGGACCCAAGTAATCCAGATGTGTGGGGACTCGGGGTCAGATGAGGGGAAGAGTGCCTTTCCGGCTATGCTCTCCCGACTTCGGTTAGAGGTGGCGATCGACTGGTTTCTCCTTGCCAAGACCAGCGGATCTTGGAGGCGATCATTGGCTCCTCCTTTCTCCATGAGTCGAGTAGACAAGCCATCTTCTATGAAGGTGTTACGGAGGAGAAAGGCCAAGTAAAGCTGGCGATGGGCGTGTATTCCAGCTTATTCGCGATGGGGTGACCGGCATGGATCTCTGGAGTTTTTCTCCGTGGCGTATTCAGCCACTCCAATACCGAGGACATCCGATGTGGATGTACTGCAAATGCGGATATGATACTCGGGTCCATCAGAGGAGGTCGATGGGCGCCACTGCTGAAGTGGATGACTGCCATCCACGAGAAACAAGGACAACCCTCGCGGGACTAGGAGATTCCACCACTTTCGACCAGAGTTACCAACCCGGACAGGTATAACGCTTATCTCCGACTATGATTCTGCATTCATTACATTTTGATGCCAATTCGTGAATGACTTTCACCTTGTTTTGTTTGTCTTCTAGGTCACCACAGAGGATGTACCTCTTTATCTTCCAAATTGAATAATTCGGCAGTAATGGACTTCTTCTTAGCAAGCCTTTTGGTAGCCTTATTCTTTGTCCGGGTTTTCTTTGGCTTCTCTAGCAACTTCTTGGTCTAGAAGGGTGAGTCAGACTGTAAACATCGAATGAGTATGAACAGGCAGTACAAATAAAACATGAGGTCAAGGATGAGCTTAATTCAAAACTTACGGAAGCGGCTTATTGGACAGAGAAAAGGATTCAATCCGACTTCTGCAATCTTCAAGCCGTCATTGGTAGGTCTTTGTCATAATATCGATGTCTTCTCAGTCATTTCGATCGACACTGAGGATACATTAGCTTCGCGGTATACTCACACATTAAATTGGGCTGGCGGCTTAGAGCAAGATTCTCGAGCAACCCAGCGGACGAACTAGATCAATTCCGGTTAACCGGCCACCAAGGCGGATCTTTACAAAAGCGGCACATATTTCTTTCACTTTCTGTTGTCGCTGTCGATTAGCACAGATGATATGCGCTACTAAGTTAGGCGGTAGTGATAACCCGACAAGGGATTTTCTCCTTCCGACAAAAGTATATTGGCAATAAAACCAAGTCTCGTTCGATCTTTGGGGTGGCACGGAAGAGTAGTAGATTGGGAAGGTGGCTTCTTTCGGTATTGTGTATGGATATCTTGCGCTAGTTCCAGCCTTCGAGGCTAGGTCCATCACAATGAATTCATTCTACCGGTTCAAGTAGTATAACTCTCACGAATGGTTCTCGGTTGAAAGCTTACATTGAAGGTACACCTCGCGAGAATACTTGGAAGTACAGATGTTTGAGGCCGAATTTGATGCGATATCTTGTGGATGGAGCTTGAAGAAATGCGGCACATCATGGAAGGATTTTTGGTAGGGAGGACTGAAACTCCGGTCCATATGATCCATAAAACCACTACTTCCCCATCTTTGGGTTTTAGGGAGAGTTTCATTGCGGGAACCCTCAATGGATGACTTATTTTTTTGGCTAAAGCGCCGGTTTGAACATATTCTTTCAAGTCTTCCTCGGTGACCGAAAGCGACCCGATTCTTGACGGTAATGAGTCTTGACCATCTTGAGAAACAAAGGCCTAAGAGAAATAAATATTACTGAAGCTTGAGATCATGCTATTAAACTGGACCATCGATTCAAAGATAAAATGCTATAAACAGTTAACAGATTAAGCCGGGGGATGAACTTCTGAAGTATTAGCGGCTTAAATAGGGACTAATGGTACCTAACGGATTAAGGATTACTGCTCTTGAGCGGGGCCAAGTTTAAAGTCAAGAAGTATTTTGCAGAATCAAATTATAAGGAGAAATATAATGGTTCATGGGAGAAGCGGTGATGGGTCATGCAAGTTATGAAAGCATATAATGGATCACAATTTACGGTTGTAAGCAGTAGTTGGCGGTTAACAGTACTTCAATTTTTACTAAGTGTTGGATAAACAGGTTTCTCAAGTTGAAGCAATAATTTTGGATCTACCACGTTCGGAAAAGTAGTAAAAATCTAGCCTAAAGATGGCGGCGGTGAAAAGTTTGGATATTACGATGAGATCTTCTATGGAGAGATGATGTTGTAATAATTAAAATGATGTTAAAACTACTCCGCAAGATTTATGGCCTATCAGTTAAAGCTATCGAGTTGAAACAATGCAAGAATGGCAAGAACACCGACAAGCGGCCCGAACCTAATATAGATCTGAGATAAAGGGAGGGACACTTATAGGTGATGAGGAGCAGGTGCCTTGGGAGTTCTGATCGATCGGTCGGTGCGACCTGAGTTGATGCAATGACAGTCGGTCATGGCGGAACTCATTTCTTAATCTTGGTATTTGTCGCGAAGGAAAAGCGAAGGTTGAAACAAGGGAAAATGATAAAGACCCTTACTCTATTTATAAGGGGTGGATAAGTATCAATTAAGATAAGTATCAATTAAGATGTTGCAGGCCTCCACTTAAAATTAATGTAAAATGGCGTAATGGCGGTTTAAGAAAAAAAATTTTGAGTGGCGTCGCAGCAGAGTTACATCTGATTTATCAAACAAGTGGTGCATGATTTTAGCAAATCCGATGTGAAGATTGACATGAACAAATTCAAATCAACACAGGGCCTAATGTTAGGATATAACTCTGGGTATAAACACGCCCGGGAGGGAGGGATCATACCACTAGCGGCTTATCGGTGAAGATGGCGGATCATACAAGCTTTATTGGCCCAAGACCCGAGGCGACTTGAGGCCCAAGAGATGAACCGCCATATGTGTATGACTTGTTTTGTAAGGCAAGTGTAGTTAGTCATCGAGCGACCACGTTGTGTATGAACCGTCCGGGACTACTGTGAGCCGAGACGTCAGCACATGTATATAACGGGCGACACGGCGGTTTAGAATCAAAACAGCGGATCGAGAACTAGGTCAAGTGTATTCGCTCCACGGTAATGAGGCAAGCAATACCACCTCAAAGTTGGATTAGGCCTTTACCTTCACGCAAGGTGAACCGATATAAATTCTCATGTCCTTTATCCCGATTAACCCATTTAAGCTAACCTGATCGCGATGGCTCCATGACTAAGTCCTTCCGCTAGGACATCTGCCGTGAAAATTCCACGACAAAAGTGGAGAATCATTGTAACAAAATAAAGTTTCTCTGATCTGATCCGCCGGTGAATATTTGAGTTATGAGTTTGGCCTTCATTTAGATCAATGTGGAATAGTTTCACAACTCACGCATACAGAACACCACCAATAATTGTGTGTCGAATGTTGTATTGTACTACTATTAGATATGGTGCAATCTATGATTTCTCTTGCGATTTACCACTATCATTTTATGGGTTATGCATTAGAGACGGCCGCATTCATGTTAAATAGGGCACCGTCTAAATCCGTTAAGAGGCGACACCCGTATGAGCTGTGGTTTGGCAAAAACCTAAGTTATCGTTTCTTAAAGTTTGAGGTTGCGATACTTATGTAAAAGCCTTCAGCCTAATAAGCTCGAACGAAACGGAGAAGTACTAAAAAAAGAACTTCCGTGATGATACGTGTTTGTCCAGATGGGTCACGTTTTTCATCATGCATGTACATCCATGACAATTTGTAATGGAGAATCAAGATAGTCATACATCTTTGTCGTGAAGTGTTCCATGACATTACAAAATTATCATCGAGTGTCACTTCCATGAGGATAAATCGCGCGTCATAAGTGCTTTCGTCAAGGTGACCCGACCACGTGGCATCCACCGTAACGGCTCGCCGTTAAGCTATCCAGGTCGGTTAAGATCCGATAACGTTAACTGACCAAACCAATGGTGATTTTCCGTGTAAAATTCTCATTGGCGGAGAAACTTACACATATACTCATCGGTGGGCAGGATGTCTCCCGTCCATTGGAGGAGACATGCCTATTATCGATGTCAAACGGCGGATCTGGTAGGGGTCGAGCGTCGCGTCTAAAGGCGGATGGTAAGGAGGCGGGGGACACAATGTTTACCCAGGTTCGGGCCCTCGATGGAGTAATACCCTACTTCTGCTTGATTGATCTTGATGATATGAGTATTACAAGAGTTGATCTACCACAAGATCGTAGAGGCTAAACCTAGAAGCTAGCCTATGGTATGATTGTTGTTGTCCTCACGGACTAAACCCTCCGGTTTATATAGACAGGAGGGCTAGGAATTACAGTCGGTTACAATGGGAGATCTACATATCCGTGTTGCCAAGCTTGCCTTCCATGAGAGAGTCCCATCGGGGACGAGGCAAGTCTCTTCGATCTTTCTTCATAGTCAACGGTCCGTACAAAGGATATAGTCGGCTGTCCGGATACCCCCTAATCCGGGACTCCTCGGTAGCCCTGAACTGAAGCTTCAATGTGATGACTCCAGGCGCCTGATTGTCTTCGACATTTGCAAAGCGGGTTCCTTCTCGAATACTCCATGGAAGATTTTGAACACAAGGATAGTGTCGGCTCTGCAAAACAAGTTCCGCATACCACCGTAGAGAATAATATTTCCACAAATCTAATCTGGCGCATCTCGAGCGTGACATCACCTGCAGCTCGGTCATTATTGAACCGTTTCTCAACCAGCCTCGGCGCATATCGGGCGGTTTCCTTCAGCATGTCTTGTCGAGCGGGAGATCGTGTCCCCTTGATGGGCATGATCCACTTGGTGAACTTTCTGCTACTAGCAAATGAGTGAACCCTTGGTTCTCAACTTCCAATCATGTCAATCCCCAAACAGCGAAGGGCCCAGCAGGTGAATGGTCTTCAAAGTGAGGTGGCTTGGCGACATGTTGGAATAAGACATCCTTCACACTTGTCGACTATTTCTTTTGCCATTTCATTTGCTTTGGCCGGTAAAATCCGCTCGGTATGCTTTAGCCACAATGGTCGGAAGGGCGCATGATAGCCGGTCCCCAGTGGATATCCTCAAATTACGACCTTCTTGGCGTGATACCTTACGGCCGACTCGATCCGCTTTCTCTAATTGTCCCTTGATCCTGTAAAGGCCTTGGATCGAGACGATCGTCGACATCTTCTTCATTCTCTGGGAGCTCTTTCCTTAGGATATATGCGATATGCGGCCTTTGTCGGTCGGAGTGATGACCACAATTTCCATAATCAGGTCGACCATGTTGGAACCTCAACTTTAGGCGGATCATTGGCACTCTTTTGCTGCGGGGCTTACGTGAAAGGATCCTCCTGCGATGGAGCATGAATGTGTTCAAAAATACATCCTTGGGAATGGCTTCCCTCTTGGACCCTATCTTCGCCAAATCATCCGCAGCTTGATTTTTAGTGGGTATATGATGAAGCTCTAACCCCTCGAATTTCTTCTCCGCTTTCTCCTTGCATTCAATAACTGTCATAGCTGGGCTTGACATCCCTCCTTCATCATTGATTAACAACAGATCCAGTCGCCATAGACCATAAAGGCGGACGCGAAATGAAATGGCCATCGCAACCCATCGAGTGCTTCATATTCGCCGTTGTTGGAAGAATCAAAGTGAATCGGGAAACGTACTTGAGCCTATCTCCTGGGAAACCAATACAACCCCACGGAACCGTTCACATCTTGGAACCATCGAAAAACATAGTCCGGTGTTCCAGTGAACTTGGTCGGAAGCTGTTTTCGATCCACTCGGAGAAATCTGCTATTGCTTGGGACTTGATGGCTTACTTTGCCTCGAATTTGATATCAAGGGAAGGTTCAATCGCCCATTTGCCACTCGACCGTCGCATCTCTGTTATGAAGAATTTCCGACAAAGGGGCATCGGGCGTTGTAATGGAATGATCGGAGAAATAATGAGCAACCTTCTTTTGGTCATATAGATCCCATAAACAAGCCGATAGTGAGGTATCTTTGCTTTGGAAATTGACACTTGGAAAGATAATAAACTGGGCATTGAACTTTGAAGCTTTTCCTTCTTCTTCCGCTCAACGTAAATGCAGTCTGCGACTTGTCCGATGGCTGCAATGTAAAGCGCAAAGGCTCTTTCGATTGGAGCAGCAAGCACCGGCTGGGTGGAAGCGAGCTTTGAGCTCTGCGAGCGCTCATCAACTTCTAGAGTCCTCGAACTTGTCGACTTCTTCATCGATCGGTAAAGGCAATGCCTTTTCACCGGCGAGAGATGAATCGATAAAGCGGCCAAGCATCCGTAAGTTTGGACATTAACTGCCGGCGCTTCATTGGTAACTTTCCACCGGAACTCCAAATGTACACTTTGATGGGTTAAGCGATATCATACCTCCTGAGGTTGGCAAATGTTTCAGCAAGGTCGGTCAACAGGTTGGAACCCTTTATTGACTTGACCACTATATCATCCATGATGCTTCCACATTCCTGATTTGGTGAGCAAACACTTGAATCATCCTCATGAATATAGCTCCGGCATTCTTGAGACCGAATGGCATGGTGACATAACGAAGCACCGAATGGAGTGATGAATGTTGTTTTAATCTCGGGGTCCATCTGAGCGGATCGATGGTACCCGGAATAGGCGTCTAAAAAGACAACCTCTCCATCCGTGTAGTGACTATTTGGGATACGAG
>JAHIAM010000278.1:0-35030 GCA_021605205.1 Aegilops longissima
GCATGTTTGAACAAGTTAACCTCACTGAATAGGATGAATCATGATTAGGGTAATTTATGAAATAACATTTGGAGTTGGAATTTGTTCTTGTTTGAATTCCACCTCAATTAACTTGGCTAGATATTGCATTAGGTGAATTCAGTACCTTAACATGTGACATGTCATTCTGTGACTATGCATTGCATTGATTGAGCTCTTTCTTGTTTGCGATGCTTGTCCCCTCTCGATGTGCGGCGTGTCTGAAGCGATGAATTCGATGACACGATGAAGAACTATATTATCTTGGAGAAGTGCCGAGCAAGCAAAACCCCTTGTTCATTCGATATAATCCCACTCTCTCGCTCCTGCTCTATTTTCTTGCATTAGGACAACAACGATTCATATGTTACTTGCTGCGGTAGTTGAACCCCTTGATCCTCTGCATGACTGTCATTTCCCTGATAATTAGATGAAACCCACTAGCATGAGTAGGAGTTGTTTTGAGCCATGTTGTGCCTACTCATTCATGCTTGTTTGTCATGCCTGCTACTACTTAGAGTTGAGTCAGTCTGATTCATCGAGAATGAATCGGAGGTGTGTGTGAACATGTCCTCTGTGTGTGAGCTAAGTGTGTGAACACGATTTGGTAAAAGTAGCGGTGAGAGGCCATGTAGGAGTACATGGTGGGTTGTCTCATTGAAACCGTCCTCGGGGCCTGAGTTACGTGTTTGTGATCCATGAAGCAGTTACTACCACACATTGGGATCCTTAATTGACTCTCAACCGACTTCAACCACCTTGTCCTCAGTCCGGGGAGTTGCAAGTAGTTTACGGTGTTTGTAGCATGTTGTGAGGCCGCATACGCCGCGCTGACCTTAGGGTGGGTTGTGTTGCGGTGAGACACGTGGCCGGTGTACCGAATTACCGTTTGGTGTCTCGGGAACCTGCACACATCGTTCGGGGCTGTATGGGAAACCTCGGCGGACTCCTGCGGATGGAACCGAATAGGCGATAAACCTGGACTAGGGACTTGAGTGTTTAGGTAGGCGTGGCCGACACCACGTTAGGCTTCAGCTTGAAGGTTGCGAGTACATGTCGTGTATGCGGCGTAAGTGGTGAGCGTGTGTGAAGAAGTACACCTGCGGGGGTTAATATGATCTATTGAATAGCGCGTGTCAGCGGAAAGGACTTACGGGTTGCCTATATGGAGTTCATAGACAAGTGAAAGTGGATACTCTAAAATCGTAAGATAGCGTGGAGTGCTATGGATGGCGTTCTCGTAGGGAAGCGGGGCGGATCCATAGTGGTGTATTGATATGGTGAATATGTGGACTCGTAATGCCACCTCAAAGAGTTACTTGCGATCGTAGTTAGGATAGCCACCGAGTCAAGCTGGCTTTGCGGTCAAACTCCACCACCTCCTTTTGATAATGATGCATATGTAGTTAGTTCGATGTAAGTCTTGCTGAGTACATTTGTACTCACGTTTGCTTATTTATGTTTTGCGAGAGGCGTCGGTCTCGCTAGTAGTTCAGCTTGGACTTGACGTTTAGCTTGTTACCTCAGCTACGATCTTGTGCCCTCGGCGAGATCATGTAGATAGTCGGGCTTCTCAGCCTTTTTCATTTATAGTTATGCGTACTCGGACATGTTTAGCTTCGCTTGTGCTTTGACTTGTATGCTCACGAGTGTTGGGTCATTGAGACCCATGTTTGTAATATCTCAGCTCCTCGGGCCTAATGAATAAATATTTGAGTCGTAGAGTTATGTTGTGATGCCATGTTGTATTTACACATATTGAGCATATTGTGTGTATGTTTGAAATGCTTGGTATGTGTGGGATCCGACAATCTAGTTGTTTATCCTTGGCAGCCTCTCATATGGGAAATGTAGTCTACGTGCTTCTGGCGATAGTAGTCACTTCTGACCCGGTTCACGGAGTCCTGCTAGCCTCTTTCCTGCTTGGACACCTTATTGGCGGCATGTGTTTCACCGTTCCTATATACATCCCTTGAGGGAAATGTCAGCGGTGATATCGAGTCTGCCTTAACTGCTACACCGGGATGCGAGTCTGTTAGCGATGCTACAGCCAATTCATCGTTGATGACCGACATGCTCGATGTGATTCATGTATACTGTCCCCATGGGTTAAGCGCCCGCTTTGGGTTCCACGACTAGCCATATCGGCCGGGTTCTCATCATATGGATGCTAGTGACACTATCATATCGTGAGCCAAAAGGCATAAGCGGTCCGGGCCATGGTGAGCGACACCATTAGGAATACCGTGCGTGAGCGCGCAAAGTGATATGAGGTGTTACCGGCTAGATCGATGTGACGTGGAATCGGGGTCTGACAGCGTTGGTATCGAACTTTGTTGCTGTGGGATTACCAAGCCAGCTGGTGAAGTTGTTGTGCTAGAAATGCTTTAGTTATGTAAGGAATTGATTGTGGAAGGGAGCGTAAGCTCTTTTTACTCCTTATACCTCATGGCCTTGATCTGAGTCAACCTCTTCTCTTCTCACGGGGTTTAAGAACTAGGCTTCTCATCTATCTATCGGATGACGTGTTACTAATCCATAGACCTTTAAGATTGTTGTTTTAAGCCCGGTCAGTTCCTACTATTTCTTTATGTTAATTGTTGATCTCGGAACCTTGATATTGTGATGTTGAGTGGTTATGCCACCATTTTGCGAATGTCTCAAATCATCTTGAGCTTTTACAGCCGTTATCTCTTGGAGTCATCCAGGTCTCTAAAACAATATGAAGCATTTGCAAAATCCCTTCCTCTCATTTGATGTCCTTGGTCGAGAATAAGCACACTAATTAGGTGCGTTGAGGTGAGTATTGCCTCGACATATATGTTGGAACTATTATTATGACCCTAGGTGTTTAGGAAGTCACCTAGCAATTTAGCAATGCTTTTGTATCCCAGTGTGATGATTACGGCCATTATTCTTGAAAGCATCCCGTGATGCCATTTAGTAGTAGGTATTCTACTCCTGGGTTCTACAACCGAGATTCATCCTACTTCATGTTGTTAGTATTTGCTAGTGCCTTTAGGATATTAGTAACCTTTGCACTAGTCCTCGAGGTCCGTGGTATTTCCTTCTTCCAAATACCATCTACAGAACATGGCGAAGTTCCTTGTTGAACCAAAACATCACAATAAGAGTGCTCTTGAGAGTACTCCATTCATAATGTGACTCTGCTTAATTCTTTTGGGTTATCCGGAAGAAATGTTGAGCTTTGCTCGACATACTAATCCATGCCTCCACAACTCGAAAAAATTATATGTTCCTTGAGTTGTTCCTCTTTAGTCGTAATTCACCCCCGTCTATCAATTGATAGTCAAGGGTATCGTGCATTCGTTTATCGATGCCTATTACTCATGTGGTCCGTCAAGCCATTCTATTCCGGAATGACTAGGAGAAACAAACTCGATACCTCATCCATATCCATGATTGGGTCAAAGTAGTTGTATTTACGAGATCAAATGCCAATCCAGCTTTTGATTCTGCTCCACCTCAGTGTTACCATCTTTATGTCAAGAATGTCATGCGAATTGCACCTTCTCTTATGAATTCTTGTGGTAGTGATACTTCCGCCATCATTGTTCATTCCTCGGTGTCGTGTTGTGCATGGCGGAATGCCGACAAGTGAATTGTGATGTGTGAAATCAATACTCTCTAGCAACCTCGTTGCTTGGTAGTAAATGGAGAATATCTCTCATTCTTAGCGTGTTGGTTATTGAATCATCATCCTAAGATTAATCGTGCTACCTAGTCCTTATTTACGGTGCACACTTGATTGATGAGTTAGCATCTTGTCAAGTCCTCACTCATTTGATCATATCGTCTTGCCCTCAAAGGCAAGATTGTTCTCGAGGCTTACGTAACATACGGTGGTTCGTGACTTTCCAAATATCTTCTTGGAAGTGTTGCGGGTTGTTTCTTGATTGTTATGTTGAGCTCGTGATCAAGTTCAGTTTCTTGTGAACCACCCTTTCTCCAAGAATCTGTGTTGGATATCCCTAAGCTAGTTGGTTAAGCTAGACAACAACTTGGAGAGTTGGAAGATAAAAGCTTGCCTAACTTAGTTCATTCGAAGGATATTCTTGTGTAGTATGTGTTGAAGAAGATGATATCTTCATCGATTGGTCCTCGTGATCGGTTGTTGGACCTATTGTCTTGTCAATTCTTTTGATTTGAGTATGGGCCATTGTCAAGTCAAATCAGAACCAACGATATTCGTGATGTTGTCTTACTCGTGGTTGACCCCTCGAGCATACCATTACATCTTTTGGTCGACCAATACTATCACCGTGTTCACGTGATGGCGGAAGTCGATGATATGGAAATTCCGATGAATTGTTGTTGAGCCCATCCATGACATTTTGTCTCCCCATGATTCATGTTGAACATCAACCTAGTGTTGAAAACTTGTAAAGCAATGCCTTCGTGTTCCGTTCATGAAGCCTATGCTTGGATGGAAGAAGTGACTTCCTAGAATTCATGTGCTTTAGGTGTAAGTTGCGCCATGAATTTGAGAAAGGTTTGTTTTGTTTCCTCTGGAATCGTCCCAAGTCAGTCATGCACGATAAAGTGCTCTATGGTTTGATAGGTTGGCCGCCTCCACTCCATATGTGTTCCTAGCATACCAAGCCATGATTGATTTGTTCGAGGAAAAGAGAGTCATTGTGTCGAATACTAGTTCTTGCACAAAGATTCCAATATCCTCGAAGATGGTTCCCACTGAACTTCGGTAGTGTTTTGTTGTAAGACTACCATGTGGTCATGCTTATGCAGGACAACATGTTCACATGTGTGTAGCAGAACCAGCTCATGTTTTTGGAGCTTGCTATAGTTCATATCCCGAGATTCTGCATAGCGTCATCTCGTCGATTTGTGTTGCAACCTTTCCTTTTGGACATCTGAGTCTGAAGTATCCATCACCAATCGGATCTGAATCTCAGAGATATGATGGTTGGAACATTCCCAACATTTGCATTTTGTTCCCAGCTTGCACCCTATTGTGCCAATTCCCCATGGGCTGCCTTTCTCGGTGGTTGCTGTCAATATTATCTTCAAAGTGGACTTACCATGGGTCCCATCCATTTCGGTGATAAGCAAAATCATCCATTGTGTTGTCTTCAACAAGGTAGTCCACATCATCCATTCTAGTCGAGTATGCCATTACCTCGAGCTCTCTCAATCAATCAATTGTAAATTGCCTTAAGCTGGTATGAAGAGTTCCAGGATCCATGGATCAAAGTAATTCTTTTGCCACTTAAGGAACAGTCAACGAGTCACTTTTCCTAAGGTGTTCCGTTATGGAATCATGGCAATCATCTCCTTGTTACTTGGAAACCATGCCATTTTACTTAAGCGTGGAATGGTTGCCTACCAATTGAACTTATGGTCATCCATTTCTTTACCATCATTCCTAATGTGTGTTTGGTGTCTCAACTCAAGAGTTGTTCTTCGTCTCTCCATGAACTGATCTTGAGTTGCTTTCGATCTTCAAGAAGATTAAATCACGTAGGGTTTTCCCCTTCTTTACATTTATAAATGTCGGTGAAGATCTCGAAAGCAAAGGCGTCAAGACCAAGATGATGGAATGAATCAACATCTTCGAGAAGGGCAAATGGATCATGAAGATCGTGATAGTTTGTGACTTCCTTTTCCTCTTACCTCCGTCTTGAATCTCGATAGAGATTCTTGTTTTAGTGAGGGTGAGTTATCACATCCAGTTCGGGCCTTGCTTGTTTTTGCTTTGGCATCCATGCATCATGTTTAAATTCTATGAAAATTGAAATGGGGATTGCCTAAACCTAGCACTAAAACAACGCAAAATAGGTTCAACTTCAAAATATTTTCAAAGAACCCAAATTGGTTTGCAAAAATGTTCATGATTAATGGAAAGGGTGAAAACCATATCCGGAGATGATGGATATTTTCCAAGACATTTTGGATTTTTGAATAAACCATATTGTATTTGAATTGGGGCATTTAGTTGCTATAAATATTATTAGCTCAACAATTCTGAAAATAGCCGGGGGCTTACGAGATAATTCAGTTAATACCCATAACTAATTTCAGGATTTATAGAAATGATTTGGTGCTTTTACTAAATCAAAACAAATTGCAAAAGTAGAAAACAGAAATAAATAATAAGGAAACACTTACGGAAACTTACACGAAGCTCACAAAGCCCACTGATGCAGCCATTGCATGGCCAATACCGCCAACTCCCCAGTGTAGCCTTCCTCCTGCCCGGGAGGATGGCGCGCATAGCCCGCCTAGCTTGCCACGGCCACCGGCAGCCACCTCACACTGGCTGCCTGCGTCCCGTTGCTGGGCGCCTCCATGCGTCGCCACGCAACTCTCAGGACCCCCTCGCTCTCCCTCTCCCTCGTTCCCTCCTCATCTCGTTCTCTCTCGCACTGCGAAACAGCGCCCGCCGCGCCGCGGCGTGCACCACCGCAGCCACCACCTCCCCTGCTTCCCCAACCAGCTCAAGAGCTCCGGCCGTGCCGCCCTCGCCCTCCCGCCCGTCTGCCGCGACCAGGAGAAGCCCGAAGCGCCGCCCAGCGCCTTTCTCCTCCTCGGACCCATGGTCGCCGTCGCCCGTTCATGGTCGTCCGGACCGTCCCGACCTCGCCAGGCAGCGCCATTGGGCGCGTTGCGAGCCTGCGTCGATCCCCTCTCTCTCTGGCTCTTTTCCTCTCGCTATCGCCCGTTTCCACCTCACCGAAAACTCCCCGCCGCCCTGCCATGGCGCCAGCGTGGTGAGCCACCAACTGCGCCCGAGCATGCTACCAAGTTCGCCCGCCCTCCCGAGGGCCAGCGCCCTTCCGTTTCCCTCTAGTGCACCCTTGGCGTCGAGCCAGCTTCGCGCAGGAAACTCGCTGACCGCCTAGGTAAATGCGCCCGGCGTCGATTCCGGCCGCCCAGGAGCTCAGCGACTCCACCAAAGCTTGGCTCGTCCCAGCTCCACTTAGATGCCTTCGCGATCCATTTGGTGGCGATGCGGCAAAAACCACTCCCGCCGCGCGTCGTCTTGCCCGTGACTAAGCGGCACAGCCGACTTTGACTTTAACCACGGGTGGGCCCTGGTTGACTCTCTTGAGTCAATGGCGAGTGGGGCCCAGCCACATTAACTATTGAGGATTAGTTTTAATTAATTTTAGTTAAGCTAATCACTGCAACGCGACTATGGGACCCAACTTCGAGGTTTGACCGGACCGTGTCCGTTGACCCTTGACGTCCTGCTGGCGTCGGTGACTTAAGATAATTGGTTTCTGGATTTAATTTAATTCAGGAAACTTGAGAAAATCTCTAAACTTCTAAAATATATAAATTCAACAAGTAACTCCAATGGAAATAAGTTATATATGAAAAATGATCAGAAAAATATGAATAATCTGTTTATGCCATGATCATGCATGTTTGAACAAGTTAACCTCATGAATAGGATGAATCATGATTAGGGTAATTTATGAAATAACATTTGGAGTTGGAATTTGTTCTTGTTTGAATTCACCTCAATTAACTTGGCTAGATATTGCATTAAGGTGAATTCAGTACCTTAACATGACATGTTGAAAGTGCGTTATATCGACTAGAGGGGTGAATAAGCGATTTTTATGAATTCTTCAACGAGGAATTTGCGGTGAGGAAATTCCTTAGCGAAGAACTACTTGCAGCGGAATAAGTACTCGAAGTAAGCATAACAGATTACAAGCATTGTCATCATGATGAAATGAAGACAATCTGAGTACATAAATCGTAATCACGAGGATAACACAAGATGAAGACAAAGCGGTGAAGAAATTGGCGAGGAAATTGAGAAAGTCTTGATCAAAGTCTTCAAACAGATATGAACAAACACTCAACACGTAATGAGGAAATGAAAGGGTTGAGGAAATAGAACGATTAGGTTGGTGAAGACAATGATTTGGTAGACCAGTTCAACTGTTTGTCTCGGTTATGCGTCTGGTTGGGCGGTGAGTATTTAAACTCGAGGACACACGGTCCGGACACCCGATCCGAGCACGCCAGCTCGGGACACCAAGTCCTCACCGTATTCTCCTTGAACTAAGGTCACGCAGACCTCGTCCAATCACTCGTGGTAAGTCTTGAGGCGACTTCCAAACCTTCACATACTTGGTCACTTTCGGCGATCCACAATTCCTCTTGGATGCTCTAGACCTTGGCGCCTAACAAATCGGAAGAAAACGATCTTCAAAGGTAACAAGCGTCGGATCACATGGGATCAATTTCTTGATGATGCTCAATCACTTTGGGTTTGTTGGGGTTTGGTTTTGGGTTTTCCTCACTTGATGATTTTCTCTCAAAGTCCTCGGAGGATGGGTTGCTCTCAAATGACAAGTGTCAAGTTCTCTCGGGCAGCCAACCAGCTAGTGGTTGTAGGCGAGGCTATTTATAGCCTAGGAGCAGCCCAGACATGATAAGACATAAATGCCCTTCAATGATATGACCGTTAGGTGGATAAGATATTTTGGGACAGGTGGCGGCACCGACAGATCGAGAATTTGAATATCAAATTCCTCGGGGCTATCATGTTCCTCCTTGTGTAGGCAATCCGCCTTGGCGAATTCCTAACTCCTCGGTCGAACAAATTCCTCGGCAACGGAAGAGCTTCGTCTACATCCTTTGAAGAAATTAGCTGAACTGTATGAGATTTCAAAGGCTTCACTCGAAGGGTTTGGTAGGTGTAGGATTTTGAGTTGAGCATCAAATGGAAATTTTTCCTTAGTATTTCCTCGACCCCTTTAACGATGCGGTGTTTCCTATGACTCAAGAAAGAAAATGAAACTACGAAAACAAAGTCTTCACGCTTCATGTTCCTCAAATGAATACCAAGTCTTGAGGTCACACCAATTTCTTCACTTTCAAAGTCTTGAGAAAGTCTTGAATATCAAAGTCTTTAGATGAAGAACTTCATTTTTAGAGGCGACTTTCCTTGTAAATATCAAACTCCTCATAGACTTATAGACACATGTACACTCACAAGCGCATTAGTTACTTAACCTATAAGTCTTCAATACACCAAAATCACTAAGGGCACTAGATGCACTTACAATCTCCCCTTTTGGTGATTGATGACAACATAGGTTAAGTTTTCAACGAGGATAAACATATGAAGTGTAAATCTGATAATGAGGAATTTGATTGCAAGATATAGAAGAACTCCCCACGAAGATGTGCATAGTGAGAATTTGCTTTTGAGGCAATGCACATTTGAAGAAATGAATCATGGAATCTCCCCTATATCTTGTAATTCATACATGCATTTAACATATAATATGAGGAATTTGAAATGCATGATGAAATATGGTGCTTGATGTTATGCAATATAGCATCAAAAGTATCGAGCCGTCGATTTGCTATGAAGATTTTCAAAGAGCTCACGAGAATCGAGGCATAACTACTATAATCGAGCATAGAGCAAGAGCATAATGCATCAAAAGTATCAAAGCACCATCGGGTTTAAGATTACAACTCGATCAATAAAGGTTTCAAAAAGCGAGAGTTGTAACAATGAAGTATTGTATATAGACAAAAAAACTAGACCGCGAAGACTAACTCAAATTTCTCCCCTTTGTCATCAAATGACCAAAAGGATCGGCGAGGACTAACGCTCTTGAAGAATTTCAAGTTGAAGGCGGCGCCTTGACATTATCGGGGTTGTTTGTTGAAGTAGGACCAGCAGCGGTATCTTCAAATCTTCATTTTCATCGATGTCGAGATGAAGAATAGGAGCTAGCCACCAAGGAAGGAACTTTGACCTTCTTGAATTTCTTGGAGGAGGTGCAGACCAGTCAAATTCTTCCTTGAGACCCATTGAAGTCAGTTCTTCTTCATTATAGACATGTGAAAGAACAGCCAGAGTGCGCTTGAAGGTTTCATGAAGGTAGTAGTGGTTTTCTTCACTTTGCATTGTGTGTTGAGGTCATGTTGTGAAAAGAGTACCAAACTGGCGTTTGACCCACTTATGATTCGATCAACCTTGATGAAGGCGAGGAGTAACTCACGATCGATCATCACCACAGGTCTTGCGATAGCTTGAGGACTTTGCTTGGTGAGGTATTTTGAATTTGAGTCATGTGTGGCGAGTCATCATTGGTGGAGTAGGATGCTGCTGCGGAAACTGTCCATCAATGGGCGAATGCCTTCATCGATCTGCGATGGCCTTGCCCTTGTCATCGGTGAGGTAATTGTCCGTTTGAGGACTTCAATCGAGGGCAAGTAGCTGCGGTGGTTCAAAATGTCGACCTTGTAATTGAGTGAAGACCTTGACTGATGAATCTCATAATCCAAAGGCGCATAAGGCTTCAGCTCAAATGGTGACATAGCTATGTTTGCGAGTCCTCATGAAGAAATCATGGAAGTTGATGGGAGCGCCATGGATGATATTGAAAAGCATATTCTTCATGATGCCAGCGACTTCTTCATCGTTAAGTCGTGACCTTTGATAGGACTCATTGTCTTCGTCGAAATTCGATAGACTGTCAGAGGCACATATAATAATTCCTTGGCGAGGAATTTGGTTCTCGGTGCCTGCCTTGGCTTCAAAGGCTTCATCGGCACTTGCATATAGTGATTTGAAAGTTCTTTTTAAATCGTGAATCTGGCGTGCACCATCAAGCGGAGGGCTGAGTGGTAGGGCGCGAAGCAATTCACTTCTTTGGTGCCTTGTAGTCAGTATTTTCAGTCATCAATCTAAGACCCATGAGTTCACGTCTTGGCGTCTCCGGTGATGTGCGGGGTTGCATAAATGAAGAATTAGCTCTTCGTTCGATCCACGAGATATCGGTCAGAAATTTAGCAGTCTGCGTCGTGAAGAACAACGAGGACTGGCTCAAAGCTGGCAGCGACTCCATATCCACATGAGGAATATGAGCATGATCGAAGATTTTGTCCTTGTTGAAAAGCGAGGAATAGAAGTTGGCTTGGTGGCGGTCGAAGCGCCTCTTCCTAATCGAGCAGAATCATAAGGATTATATTCGATGAAGAACACGTGCTCGGCAAAGAAATCTTCAGCCTTGAACTTTTGCTTGGTTGAGAAGCGGATTCTTTTGCTTGGCGGAGGGTGTCGATGAGTTGCATCACCACCTCGGGAGGCGTAAATTCAGGTTTTTGATTTGAGAATTTCTTGTTCCTCAACAGTGCGATCGAGGATTAGCGGCAGCGGCAGTTTCATCGGCACTAGTGGCTGGAATTTCTTCATGGATAGAACCGGTGGGTTGATTTTCTTGAGTCCATTTGAATTTGTTTGTGCGAGGGGCGAGGAACTGTTGGAGGCGAGGTGAAGAGAGGAGTATTGGGATCTTGACTTTCCCAAAGTCATCATTTATCAACTGAGTGGTGCATCAATATCCACATCTTCATCTTCAATTTCCTCAACATCAACTTGAGGAATTTCATAGTCGATGAGGAATAAGCGGGGTTGAAGGATTGCTTCACTTCAATTTCTTCATCAATTTTCTCGTGAAGCGATGATTGATGTTCTTCACGAGATCGATTGGGATCTCATAGTCTTCTCCAAAGGAACAACTTCCTTTGATGGTATGGAGAAATTGGAACAGCATCAATTGGGTTTTCAAATGAGCTGGTCATTGGCTTCATTTTCTTGCAGTAGAAGAATCAGCCTTGTGATGCTTTCCTTTTCTTCACGGCAGCTCGTTTTGCAGCCTTGGTTTTCTTCACATCGAAGCGGATGGAAGAATTGGAGTTGGAGTTAGGCGGGAGGAGTGAGGAATTTGGTGCAGTTTCTTGAGAACAAGCGATCACAGTTCCCTGTCTTGAGCAATTTCTTGAGCGCACCACTAGTGGGTGCCTGGCAATTCTTCAATGGTGGTATGGGATCATCAGCCCAGAATCAACATTTTCTTCAGCGGGCTGAGCGTCATCAGTGATCTTGGCATTTTCTTCGATGGGCTGAGCTGAGGCTCGGCTGAGAATTCATGTTGCCTTTGGGGCAGCAACACTTGTGAATTTCTTCGTCGGGTTGTGAATCTGGTCTTAGCTCCTTGCCAATCAGCATAGTATGAATCGAAGTTTTCTTTGAGGTCTTGAATTTCAGTTTGGACACAGAAGCTCCTCGGTGTCATCTTGACAACGTTTTCTTGAGAACTTCTCCTTCCTATATTGAGCCTTTTGATTTCCCTCGCCTTCTCAAACTTCCATTTTCTTGATGATGAAGTGAGTCAACATATGACTTTGTCCGGTGTCGGATGAAGGTCGGGCATAGGGTATTGGGATCATTGTGCGAGAGATCAATAAAGTCGAGGACTTTCTTTGGGTCCAATAGCGATGCGCAGATGTACCTTTGGCTCTAGCGGCCCTTACTTGCGGTCTCGATGATTTCCATAAGTTCTTCATCGGGCCTTCATCATCGGATGGTACATGGAATGCAACGGTTTCTTCTTTGGGCTAGGCGAGGACCTCGTCCATTTGTTGCTGGTCTTGGTGAGTCGGGCGGATGAAGAAATGGGAGCAGGTGAGAACTTGCGAAATGCGAAGGCAATTGAAACCAGCAGTCCTTTGACATGTAGCTAGGTGCACGAGGCGAAGGTTTTAGCGGAGCTGTTGAGGACTTTGGTGGAGCAGCGGTGTGAGAATTTGCTTGGAAGGTCTTTCTTGAGAACTTGGCGAGTAGCAGATGATGAAACACTTGGCTTATGAGCAGGCTTCTTTGCATGGATTTCTTCGGTTTGACCGAGACCTCGAGGCGATGCAGCGGCACAATCCTCATTGAATTTCTTCACTGCCTCCTTTGCTTGCTTTGCCAATTTTGCTTGCGTTTAGCCCATTCATCGGAAAGTCCTCACCTCGTTTGATGCTTGTGGGATCAGCTACTTGGCAGTGCCAAAGGAGCTCTTGGGCATGGAGGTTAGGCGAATTTCTTCATGTACTTAGGAGTTACATATCTGTATTCCTCCATTCCGTGCCCATCTCCGTTCAATCTTACGAATCGCACCTTGCGTTGATTTTTATTTCTTCATCCGGTGTGCGATAATCGGCATATATTTCCTCGGGGATTTCAAATGCTGTCATAACCTCGGGTTTCTTTCCTCCTTCTGCGGCTTCTTACCGTCGCCATTTTCTTGATTGAGGAAATTGAACAATTGAGTTTTCTGAAGAAGTATGCAGTTTTCTCCGAGAGCAGCGCAAATGAGTTAAGTTGATGAGAACCTAGGGATTCAGCGGACATGTGTACTGTGAGCAGAGTATAGTTGCGAGGAATTTGGAGAGGTCATATCGTTCTCGAAGGTTTTCAAAAGAACAAGTTTGAGGATTTTGACGAGATGAGCCTTGAAGAATTTCACTAAGCGTTCTTTGTCTTAGGTTCGAGTTGTATAGATCGAGGATCCACACAATTGAGGAATCTTGAAGAAAATCATTGCTTAGAAGCGAATCAAGAGATTTGAGGTGTTCATATGTGTGAGTATTTGAAGAATAAACACCTTTGAAGAATTTGAAGAAGATTTGAGAATCAAAGCGAGTAATAAAAGTAACTTTTAATTTACGAAGTGAAGAACACGACGGTAGGAGAAGAACAGTTGGGAAGTTAAATCCGTTCAGATCTTCCGCCCTAACTTGGCGGAGAGAAATCAGCTACTGGCGGCAATGAGTGAAGATTTCAGCGATCGTAGCAATCGTCGGCGGCGAGTCAAAGCGATGAAGCTTTCCTTACCGTGACGATGGAGTAGCGGCGGCGCTAGGGTTTGAGGAGCTCGGCGGGAGAGAGAGGTCGGCGAGTAAAAAGAAGTGAGGAAGGAGAGGGGTATTTATAGACCTTTGTGAAAAGCGGATCGCTTGAAGATTTAGAGACGAACATGCCTGTTGTTTCCTTCTCCGACATGTGTCACCCGCGTCTTGTGTAGTGGAGATCGTGTATGATTGTGGGTGAATAAAGTAATGCATCGTGGGATGCGGAATGGTTTGGCGGTAAAAGCGAAGGTTTGGATAAGATTAGTTTATAAAGTTCCGTTCGCAATTTCTTGGTGTCGGAGGACCGGTGAAGATTTTGAGCGAGTTTCAAAGTAGAGCGCACATGAAGAATTTGTGAATGGATTGGGTTGAGTATAGCATAGAGGGAAGGTCCGATCACATTCCTTAGCGAAAAAGTGACTTGAAGAAATAGCCATAAGTGAATCTTTGTAGAGGACATAAATCCATATATATATATATATATATATATATATATATATATATATATATATATATATATATATATATATATATATATATATATATATAATGAAAGAAAGATATGATAAGGAAGCAGTGAAGATTTTGCAAAGTTGAAGAATTTGAAAAGCGAAGAATTTCAAAAGCGAGAAAAACTCAATTGAAGATTTTCAACTTTGGTGGTGGCGTGACCCACCGTATAAGAATGATGATTTCAGACACAGCATTACAATTGTCGTAGGGTTACGAGAATCAATTTCTTCATTAATTTCTTCACACTTAGAGTGTTATTCTTCATTGATTGAAGAAAAGCGTTTCTTCATGTGTTGCACATCTAAGTCATCAATTTTGCATAAGTGTTAGGATGTGTGTCCTTTTCAAAGAACATTCGAAGATTCTAAGATATTTAGCTCACACGCAACTTGCTAAATTTCTTCTCATCCAAGGGCTTAGTGAAGATATCAGCTAGCTGTTCTTGAGTCTTCACGTGCTTTCGATGGAAATGTAAGCCCTTCAACACATGATCACGAAGAAAATGATGGCGAATTTGAATGTGCTTTGTCTTGAGTGCTGAAGCTGGGTTGTGAGCAATCTTGATGGCACTCTCATTGTCACGATGAGAGGCACATTCTTCACGTTGATGCCGTAGTCCTTGAGGTTTGCTTTATCCATAGCAATTGAGCACAACACGAGCCAGCAGCAATGTATTCACTTCGCGATGGACGGTGATCGCGATTCTGTTTCTTGAGGACCAAGAGACCAAAGATCGTCAGAGAAATGACAAGTACAGATGTTGACTTGCGGTCCACGATCACCAGCATAGTCAGTCAGAATATCAATGAGATCAAAAGTAGAGCCTTGGGTACCATAATCCTAGTGTTGGTGTGTGAGCTAGATATCGAAGAATATGCTTTCACAGCCTTATGGTGTGATTCCTTGGTGTAGCTTGAAATCGGGCACACATGCAAACACTAAGCATTATATCTAGCCTAGATGCACATAAGTACAATAAAGAACCAATCATGGGCGGTATACCTTGTGATCGAAGTCAATACCATTTTCATCGGTGCATAGATGGCCATTTGTGGGCATAGGAATTTTGACACCTTTGCAATCTTGCATGCGAATTTCTTGAGGACATCTTTGAGGTATTTCTCTGAGATATGAATATGCCATTGTGTTGTTGCGAATTTGAAGACCTAAGAAGAATTTCAACTCTCCATCATAGACATTTGATATTCTTCACTCATCATATAGGCAAATTCATCACTATAACGTTGGTCGGTCTGACCAAAGATAATATCATCAACATATATTTGGCACACAAACAGTTCACCATCATAAGATTTAGTAAAAGAGTAGGATCGAGTGAACCGGGTGTGAAGCCATTCTTCACAAAGAATTCCTTCAATGTATCATACCACGCTTGAGGGGCTTGCTTGAGAGCCATAGAGGGCCTTATTTAGTCTGAAGACTTTGTCGAGGATTCTTTGGATCTTCAAAACACTGGGGTTGAGCAACATATACTTCTTCCTCAAGCTTACCATTGAGGAATGCACTTTTCACATCCATTTGATATAAGGTGATATTGTGATGGTTAGCATAGGCGAGTAATATCTGAATAGACTCAAGTCTAGCGGCAGTGCAAAGTTTCATCAAAATCAATTCCTTCAACATGCGTGTAGCCTTGAGCTACTAGTGGTGCCTTATTCCTCACCACAAGACCATTTCATCTTGCTTGTTGCGATAGATCCACTTTGTGCCAATGATATTATGCTTGCGAGGATCTGGACGTTTGACCAGTTCAGACGTTGTTGAGCTCGAACTGATGTAATTCTTCTTGCATGGCCTGAATCCACTCGGCTCGAAATGCTTCATCTACCTTAGTGGGCTCTGTGATAGAGACAAAAGCATAGTGCCCACAAAAGTTAGATAAATGTGAAGCTTTTGGCGAGTGAGAGGACTGGCGCTTTAATGTCATCGATGATCTTCTCTACTTGCACTTCTTTTGCAGCGAGGATGAGCTGGTTGTCTTGAGGAATTTGATCATTTTCCTCGGCACCATTTTCTTGACAATATCTTGGTGCATCAGCTCGGCGTTCTTCTCGTCAGGAATGAATTCTTCAGCAGTTTCTTGATGGGAATGACATCCTCGGTTGCCTTGAACTGATAGAATCCTCGGTGCTGGTTAAGTCTAACACAGAAGGTAGGTGCTCTCTTTGCGAGCCATTAGTTTCATCGAACGCACATCTCGATGTCAACAATCTTGTGAAGTCACGATGTTGAAGACTACTGTAGGTGTGCGAGTCCTTTCCGTAACCAAGCATAAAACCTTCATGTGCTTTTGGTGCAAATTTAGAGTTGTGGTGAGGATCTCTAATCTAGCATTTAGCAAGAAGACTTTGAAATAACTTACATTAGGTTTCTTATGCATGTGAGGAGTTCATAGGCAGTCTTTTGAAGAATTTGTGAAGATATACTCTGTTGATGATGTGGCGCGCGATGTCAATTGCTTCAATCGAAGCGACCGAGGCGTTTTGTATTCATCAAGCATAGTCGAGCCATCTCAACAAGAGTTACTGTTCTTGCGCTCCACAGCGCCATTTCTTTGAGGAGTATAAGGAGCAGATAACTCATGAGTAATACCAAGTTCATCAAGATAGTCATCAAGACCGAATTCTTGAACTCAGTTCCATTGTCCTCTGATGTGCTTGATCTTCACACCAAAGTTAGTTGAAGCCCTCGAGGAAAATCGTTTGAAGATTTCCTGCACTTGATTCTTGTAAGTAACAATGTGTACCCATGTTATATGAGAGTAATCATCAACAATAACAAAGCCATATAGTGATGCTTCATTAACGACGACTGAATAATGATTGGGACCAAAGAGGTCCATGTGAAGCAATTGAAGGGACGAGTAGTGGTCATGATAGTCTTATTTGGATGTTTGGCCTTGGTCATTTTCCAGCTTCACGAGCACCGCATAGGTGATCCTTGAGAATTTGACATTCTCAATGCCAATGACATGCTTCTTCTTCCATGGCGTGTGCAAATTCCTCATGCCTGCGTGACCAAGTAAATCGATGCCATAGCCAGCCTACGAAGCTTTTGCAAGTAGGCACCGGCTGGTTGTGGACACTGTAGAAAGTCAACAATATACAAGTCTCCTCTCCTAAAGCCTTGAAGACTTTGGAATTGTCGACTTCCATAATCACAACACAAGCGATACTTGCCAAAGATAACAACCATATCAAGATCACAAAGCATTGAGGCTGACATGAGGTTATATCCTAAAGACTCAACAAGCATGACTTTGTCCATGTGCATGTCCTTAGAGATAGCAACCTTACCAAGTCCCAATACGACTTTTGCCTTTGTCGGCAAAGATGATATGCTTGGATGTGGCGGTGATAAGGAGCATCCATCAATAGATTCTTGTCACCAGTCATGTGATTTGTACATCCACTATCGAGAACCCTTTCGGTGGCTTTGGGTTGATCATCCTGCGGACGAATTAGTAAACTTACGATCTCATATACTTCATCGGTGAAGAATATGATATCAAGTTCATCAGATGAATTTCATCGATCGGTATTGAGATAAGCGGTATGAGGGCGTGTGAAATGAAAGTTCATTTCATCATGATTAACTGCGTCCTTTCGAGCAATTTTATCGGGCTGACAAATTCTTGAGGCGTTAAGGCATATGCAGAGACTGACCTCGAAGAAGAGATTAGCTCTTTTCTTCACCACCCACATCGAAGGGTGGCAAAGAGTTCATCATGCGAGCACCATCTGAGAATGGTGGCATAGAAGCCAAACCATTTCGTTTCACATAAGAGGGGTTAGGGTAAGCATATGAATAAGCGAGAGAAATTCTTGAGGACTTATGAACATATTGGTTTGAGGAATAATGCACATATTCATAGCCCTTAGCTCTACCTGCGAAGCGAGTTATTATACGATGATAATCATATGAGGACTTTGATCCTTTTGAGAATTTGATCCACGTGAGAATTTGGTCCGTATGAGGACTTGGATCCATATGAAGAATTTGGTCCATATGAAGAATTTGATCTGGGTTCCTATTCTTCACGGTGGTGTCATGAGGACATTCACTGAAGACTTTCAAGGCCTGCTTGGAACCAGATTTTCTTCATAGGGAACCGTTCTGCGATTAGTGCCAACATATCTAGCAAATACTTCACCATTCTGATTTTTGAACAGCTTATAGTTTGAGTCAAATGACTCATCAACAGAATGAGAAATTAGCATGTGAAGCCGGATAAGGTAGATGGATCAGCTGGAGGTCCCTTTGCAACAACCCATGAGGTTTTGGGATCTTGCTCGGGCTTCGATGCGTTCCATCGACATTGAGTTTCCTCTCAAAGGCAATACCCTCTTTCCTAGGGTTCTGTTGAGGATCTGCTTTTAAGCACATCACAAAAGTCGATGCCCTTTGAGGCTTTTGTACATACATCATGTACAATTCCTTCGATCTGCATCGTCGGTGATACTAGCAATGTCCTCGGTGAGAATTAGTGATAGCGAGAGGCGGTGAAGAATTTGTAACAATAGAAGCATTTGAACATTGGTGAAGAATTAGCGATTCACGTTCAATGCACTTTAAGCATGGAGGAACAAATTCTTCTTGAGAAGCTGATTTGTTGAGCAAGTAATGAATCGCGCTCCTACGAAGATCTTCATAACTCGCTCTTAGCTTCTCAAGATCTTGCTTCCTTTGAAGAAATTCATAAGAAAGTTTCTCATGATCGGATAAAGAGTGTTATGATGACCTTGAAACTGTCAAGCCTAGGCGAAGATTTCGAAGATTTTGATCGAGCTTGAGTGCGATCCATTTCTTCACCTAACATATCATCACTCTTATCTAGCATGTTTTGAACCTTTTCAAAAGCCCTTTGTTGTTTATTGCAATCTTAGCAAGTTTAGAGTAGCTGGGCTTGAGATCCTCATCGATTCATTTTCACTAGATTGGAGGAGGTCAAATTGAGTACCTTGGCACCTTTTGCCATCAAGCAATAGGTGGGAGCATAGTCATCATTTTCCTCATCGGGCTTGTCGGTGGTCGGTTTCTTGATGTTGAAAATGGACTTGCTAACGAAAGGCGATAGCAAGAGCCGGACTAGCCACACAGTTCGATTCTTGGACTCCTCCTCTTCCTCATTTTCCTCGATTCAGCTTGAGTCCATTTCCTTGCCAATGAATGCTCGAGCCTTTTTGGAGCTGCTCTTCTTGTGAGAAGAAGGTTTTGAGGATTTTGATGATGAAGATTTTGATGATTTATTTTTCTTCTTCCGTCATCGAGGCTGTAATCCTTGTGTTTCTTCTTTCTTAATTCCTTTTCCCCGCGAGGACAATCTTGGATATAGTGACGAGGTTTCTTGCATTTGTGACAAAGTCTTCTCTTATAGTCACTAAGTTCGGATGAGGAACATTGGTTACCTCGTGACCCTTTGCCATGAGGACGAGAATCACGGATGATGATGATTACGGCTCAAAGTCATCGTTGGAGAGATTCCTTGAAGTCCTCAAACCAGGGATCATAAGCGAGTTCGATGACCTTCATAAGCGTCGGAGATTCGGTCGAGATAAACCGCATTGCAAAGATGCATTATCGCTTGAATTCATCTCTAGATAGGCGAGGAACAGATGATATCGCCGCCATGATATCAAGTCGAGTGAACTTGCGAATATCATCGGTGTTAGCCGCCTTGCATAGATCGATAAGGCCAATTTCGGTGGCGGTCCACAGCTCAACATCCATTGCCATAGTAACTTCCTCATCATGGCCTTCCACTTGGGATACTCGTGACCCGTCAAAGATAGGGCATGTCACTTTCTTCATACTGCGGTCGACATAACTAAAAATCGGTGGTTAAACCAAAATCACGAGAACAAAGTACCTTGCTCGATACCAATTGAAAGTCGTTATATCGACTAGAGGGGTGAATAAGCGATTTTATGAATTCTCGAGGAATTTGCGGTGAGAAATTCCTTAGCGAAGAACTTCTGCGTGGAATAAGTACTCGGAAGTAAGCATAACAGATTACAAGCATTGTCATCATGATGAAATGAAGACAATCACAGTCACTGCAAAGCGTAATCATAGGATAACACAAGATGAAGACAAGCGGTGAAGAAATTGGCGAGGAAATTGAGAAAGTCTTGATCAAAGTCTTCAAACACGGATATGAACAAACACTCAACGGTAATGAGAAATGAAAGGGTTGAGGAAATAGAACCGATTAGGTTGGTGAAGGCAATGATTTGGTAGACCAGTTCCAAGCTGCTGTGTCTCGGTTATGCGTCTGGTTGG
Organism: Aegilops longissima; assembly: GCA_021605205.1. Classification (NCBI taxonomy): domain Eukaryota; kingdom Viridiplantae; phylum Streptophyta; class Magnoliopsida; order Poales; family Poaceae; genus Aegilops; species Aegilops longissima. Next base: position 20,536 of record JAHIAM010000278.1, read on the forward strand.
GCGGCTGAGTATTTAAACTCGAGGACACAGGTCCGGACACCCGATCCTTGAGCACGCAGCTCGGGACACCAAGTCCTCACGTATTCTCCTTGAACTAAGGTCACGCAGACCTCGTCCAATCACTCGTGGTAAGTCTTGAGCGACTTCAAACCTTCACATACTTGGTCACTCGGCGATCCACAATTCCTCTTGGATGCTCTAGACCTTGGCCCTAACCGTGCGGAAGAAGAACAGTCTTCAAAGGTAACAAGCGTCGGATCACATGGGATCAATTTTTTCAGCGATGCTCAATCACTTTGGGTTTGTTGGGGTTTGGTTTTGGGTTTTCCTCACTTGATGATTTTCTCTCAAAGTCCTCGGAGGATGGGTTGCTCTCAAATGACAAGTGTCAAGTTCTCTCGGAGCAGCCAACCAGCTAGTGGTTGTGAGGTGACTATTTATAGCCTAGGAGCAACCCGACATGATAAGACATAAATGCCCTTCAATGATATGACCGTTAGGTGGATAAGATATTTTGGGACAGGTGGCGCTGCACAACAACAGTCGGAAATTTGAATATCAAATTCCTCGGGGCTATCATGTTCCTCCTTGTGTAGGCAATCCGCCTTTGGCGAATTCCTAACTCCTCGGTCGAACAAATTCCTCGTGACCGGAAGAGCCGTCTCATCCTTTGAAGAAATTATTGTGCTATATGAGATTTCAAAGGCTTCACTCGAAGGGTTTGGTAGGTGTAGGATTTTGAGTTGAGCATCAAATGGAAATTTTTCCTTAGTATTTCCTCGACCCCTTTAACGATCGGTGTTTCCTATGACTCAAGAAGAAAATGAAACTCTGAAAACAAAGTCTTCACGCTTCATGTTCCTCAAATGAATACCAAGTCTTGAGGTCACACCAATTTCTTCACTTTCAAAGTCTTGAGAAAGTCTTGAGAATATCAAAGTCTTGGATGAAGAACTTCATTTTTAGAAGCGACTTTCCTTTGTAAATATCAAACTCCTCATAGACTTATAGACCTGTGTACACTCACAAGCGCATTAGTTACTTAACCTATAAGTCTTCAATACACCAAAATCACTAAGGGCACTAGATGCACTTACACATGTCATTCATGTGACTATGCATTGCATTGATTCTTTCTTGTTTGCGTGCTTGTCCCCTCTCGGTGAGCGGCGTCACCGGCGATGAATTCGATGACACCGATGAAGAACTATATTATCTTGAAGTGCGGGCAAACAAAACCCCTTGTTCATTCGATATAATCCCACTCTCTACGCTCCTGCTCTATTTTACTGCATTAGGACAACAACGATTCATGTGTTACTTGCTGCGGTGGTTGAACCCCTTGATCCTCTGCATGACTGTCATTCCACGGTAATTAGATGAAACCCACTAGCATGAGTAGGAGTTGTTTGAGCCATGTTGTGCCTACTCATTCATGCTTGTTTGTCATGCACTGCTACTGCTTAGAGTTGAGTCAGGTGCGATTCGCCGGGAATGAATCGGAGGTGTGTGAACATGTCCTCTTGTGTGTGTGAGCTAAGTGTGTGAACACGATTTGGTAAAAGTAGCGGTGAGAGGCCATGTAGGAGTACATGGTGGGTTGTCTCATTGAAACCGTCCTCGGGAGGCTGAGTTACGTGTTTGTGATCCATGAAGCAGTTACTACCACATTGGGATCCTTAATTGACTCTCTCGGCTTCTTAACCACCCTTGTCCTCAGTCCGGGGAGTTGCAAGTAGTTTACGGTGTTTGTAGCATGTTGGGGCCGCCGCATAGCGCTGACCTTAGGGGTGGGTTGTGTTGCGGTAAACACGTGGCCCGGTGTCTGATTCGCCCGTTTGGTGTCTCGGGAACCCTGCACACATCGTTCGGGGCTGTATGGGAAACCACGGCGGACTCCTGCGGATGGAACCGAATAGGCGATAAACCTGGACTAGGGACTTGAGTGTTTAGGTAGGCCGTGGCCGACACACGTTGGGCTTCCGCTTGAAGGTTGCAGTACATGTCGTGTAATGGCGTAAGTGGTGAGCGTGTGTGAAGAAGTACACCCTGCGGGGTTAATATGATCTATTGAATAGCCGTGTCGCGAAAGGACTTCGGGTTGCCTATATCAGTTCATAGACAAGTGAAAGTGGATACTCTAAAATCGCCAAGATAAGCGTGAGTGCTATGGATGGCGTTCTCGTAGGGAGGCAGGGCGGGTCCATAGTGGTGTATTGATATGGTGAATATGTGGACTCGTGTGCAGCCACCCCAAAAGAGTTACTTGCGATCGTAGTTCAGGATAGCCACGAGTCAAAGCTGGCTTGCTGCGGTCAAACTCCACCACCTCCTTTTGATAATGATGCATATGTAGTTAGTTACGATGTAAGTCTTGCTGAGTACATTTGTACTCACGTTTGCTTATTTTATGTTTTGCGAGAGAGCGTCGGTCTAGCTAGTAGTTCGCTTGGACTTGACGTTTAGCTTGTTACCTCAGCTACGATCTTGTGCCCTCGGCGAGATCTGGGAGATAGTCGAGCTTCTCGGCCTTTTTCATTTATAGTTATGCGTACTTTCGGACATGTTTAGCTTCGCTTGTGCTTTGACTTGTATGCTCGAGTGTTGGGTCATGAGACCCATGTTTGTAATATCTCGCTCCTCGGGCCTAATGAATAAATATTTGAGTCGTAGAGTTATGTTGTGATGCCATGTTGTATTTGCATATATTGAGCATATTGTGTGTATGTTTGAAATGCTTGGTATGTGTGGGATCCGACAATCTAGTTGTTTATCCTTGGCAGCCTCTCATATGGGGAAATGTAGTCTCGTGCTTAGGCGATAGTAGTCGCTTCTAGCCGGTTCACGAGTCTGCTAGCCAGCCTCTTGCTTGGACACTTGAGTGGCGGCATGTGTTTCCGCCGTTCCTATATACATCCCTTGAAATGTCCACGGTGATATTGAGTCTGCCTAGCCACTACAGCCGGGATGCGGAGTCCTGTTAGCCAGTGCTACAGCCAATTCATCGTTGATGACCGACATGCTCGATGTGATTCATGTATACCTGTCCCCATGGGTTAAGCGCGCTTTGGGTTCACGACTAGCCATGTCGGCCCGGGTTCTCTGTCATCTGGATGCTAGTGACAACTTTGTCATATCGTGAGCCAAAAGCGCCAAGCGGTCCCGGGCCATGGTGGCGACACGTGGGAATACCGTCGTGAGGCCGCAAAGTGATATGAGGTGTTACGGCTAGATCGATGTGGCGTGGAATCGGGGTCTGACAGCGTTCAAATTCAACAATCCCCACAAGTCTCATTGGCACATTTCACCATTTATTTCGAACATTGTTTATATACCGGTGCTTAGTGGGCTGTGAAGTTGAACTTCCACTTAGAGATTTATGCTACACTAGATCACAACTTGAATAGTGGACTATGCCTTGAACTACAAGTTTTCTGCGAGACTAGTTTCACACAAACTCTTGACCGATCTTGGGCTGCTGCAAAGGCTTCAGGTGGAGCATATCGTCATACTCGGGGCCTTTCATGAATTTATTAGAGAACACCCAATTCTCACAGGTTGCGGCGTTAACAGTCAAATTCATATAGGTGTGTTCCTCGAGAAGATGTTACTGCGAGGACAACATCTCTGCTTACCGAATAAGCCACTTGGAACACATTAAGATAAGTATCAACCTGCCATGCAGATCGGGAGAAATGTGCATCTTCACGGAATTAGGATAGTTAATATAGGATACTCTCCTCGGTGACCAACAACTTGTCTCCACTTCTACTTCACGGGATCTCCGATCACATAGAGTGAGTTACCACTATGGACAACTCATGCGGTGGGTCTCGGACCCATCTCCATCGATGCATTATCTATCACATTCACGTGATAGACCCTTTGTGAAGGATCGCCAAGTTTTTCCGCGTCTGGATATAATCCAATGTAATAACTCCGGAGTTCCTCGGTTTCCTAACAGATTTTAATCTCCTCTTCACATGCCTTGAGGACTTCATATTGTCCTTAGAGCTGTTTATCTTGGCGATCACGGTTTGATAATCACAGTTCATCGGGATAGGGGTATTGGTTTTCAACCATAGGCAAGTCCATCAATAGCTCCACAGCCACTCTCTGCTTCAGCGGATGGTAGTGTCTAATCTTTGTGAGTTACTGCTTCCATAGTTGACCTCGTTAAGATAGTGCGCTTGCAAGACTTCGAGGAAACAGCGCCACCACCAAGTGTAAAAACATAACCACTTGTGGCCTTAATCTCATCGACATCGGATATCGATTCAGTCACTATAACCCTCTAGTACCCTTGGATACCGGTGTAGTGAATCCCATAGCTCATGATGCCCTTCAAGTAGCGCATAACTCTCTCAAGCGCACGCCAATGATCATCTTCGGTTTTGACACAAACCGACTCAGCTTACTCACAGCAAAGGAGATGTCGAGGCCTCGTGGCTTTCGCCAAATACATAAGCGAGCCAATAATCGAGAATACCTCGGTTGATCTCTAGCAATCCGTCGATTCTTTGAAGCAACACACTAGCATCATATGGAGTTGGAGAAAGGCGTGCGATCGCTATACCCAAAAGCGACTCAAGACCTTTTCCACATAGTGAGGCTGAAGCGGTGTGATCCCACCATTCTCATCTCTCAACAGCTTGATGTTTAAGATAACATCAGCTACTCCTAGATCCTTCATCTCAAAACAGCGAGATAAGAAATCCTTAACCTCCTTGATTAAATCAAGTTTGGTTCCAAAGATCAATATGTCGTTGACATCTGAGACAAAGAATAACTCCTTCGCCCCCACCATAGCGATAGTACCGCACTTGTCACCATCGTTTACTACAAAGCGGCAGCAGTTAATGTTCTTTCAAACTTCTCATGCCACTCCTTAGGAGCTTGCTTAAGGCCATATAAAGACTTTAACAACTTGCACACCTTTCCTTCACGACCGGTACTACAAAACCATCTGGCTGATCCATGTAAATTTCCTCCTTCAACTCTCCATTGAGGAAAGTCGTCTTAACGTCCATTTGATGAGCGAGAAGACCATATGAGGCAACGATGATAGTAACACCAATTGTGATCAGTCTAGCCACGGGTGAGTAAGTATCAAAAGTCTTCACCTTCTTTACGGGTATAACCCTTAGCCACAAGCCGTGCCTTGTACTTTTCAATCGTACCATCAGGTCTAAGCTTCTTCTTGAACACCCACTTACATCCTACAGGTTTGCACCCATAAGGACGGTCGGTGATCTCCCGAGTTCCGTTAGCTAAGATGGAATCCATCTACTTCTGAACAGCTTCCTTCGATGGTCGACATCGGAGATGCATGAAGCTGAAATAGTCTTGGTGTGTCATCCACAAGGTACACAATGAAATCATCACCAAAGGACTTTGCAGGTCCTCTGTCTCTTACTCCTTATAGGAGTTTCATTGTCACCCTCAACTGGATTCTCAACGTGTTCCATCACAATGGTGGGTTCAGGAATTACGGTGAGTTCCTCACTAGATGGAATAGGTATCTCTAATTTGATGAACTTGACATGTCCTTCATAGGAAATATGTCCTCAAAAGAAAGTTGCATCATTAGACTCCATAATCATACCAACATGCATGTCGGATACCTCAGATTTTATTATCAAAATCTATAGCCAATGCTATGAAAAGCATAGCCCAGAAGAACACAATCCACGGTTTTTGGTCCAAGCTTGCGCTTCTTGGGAATTGGTATATTAACTTTTGCCAAACAACCCCAAAGCGTAGGTAAGAGAGTTTCGACCTTTTCCTTTCCCATTCCTCAAATGGAGTCATGGTCTTATGCTTTGTGGGAACTCGGTTTAGGACATGACCTTGCGGTCATTAGCGCCTCCCCACCATCCTTGGAAAGACCCGATGTGTCTAACATGGCGTTAACCAAATCAGTTAGAGTTCGGTTCTTTCTTTCGGCCACCATTAGGCGGAGGTGGTAGGGGGCGTCCTCTCATGGATTATACCATGTTCCGCACAAAACAGATCAAATTCATTGGAAAAATACTCTCCACCACGATCGGACCTAAGCCGTTTAATTTTCCGATCAAGTTGGTTCTCTTGTTGGGGAGCGTAGTAATTTCAAAATTTTCCTACGAACACGCCAAGACCATGGTGATGGCATAGCAGCGAGAGAGGAAGTGTCCGTCCGTACCCTCGTGAACCCGGCGAGCGTTATAACAACGCGGTTGATGTAAATGCGTCTTCACGATCCGACCGATCCAAGCACGAGCGTCACGGCACCTCCGAGTTACTGCACATTCAGCTCGATGGCGATCCCGGACTCCGATCCAGCAAAGTGTCGAGGATGAGTTCCGCCAGACCGAACGGCGTGGTGGCGATGATGATGCTCCACCGGCGCGGGGCTTCGCCTAAGCTCATGACGATATGACTTCTCCGGCGAGGGCCGCCTAAGCTCTGCTGACGATATGACCGAAGTGGAATATGGTGGAAGGGGCACCGCTGCGGCTAAGGAGCGATCCGTAGATCAACTTGTGTGTCATGGGTGCCCCCTGCCCCGTATATAAAGGAGCAAGGAGGAGGTGGCGGCCAAGAGGAGGCGCACCAAGGGGAGTCCTACTCCCAGGGAGTAGGACTCCTCCTTTCCTAGTAGGAGTAGGAGAGAAGGAAGGGGAAGGGAGGAAGAGTGCGGCCCTCCCCTAGTCCAATTCGGACTAGGCCTTGAGAAGTAGGCGGCCTGCCCTAGGCAGCCCTCTCTCTTTCCCTTGAGGGCCCAATAAGGCCCAATACTTCTCCCCGGCGAATTCCCGTAACTCTCCGGTACTCGAAAAATACCGAATCATTGGAACCTTTCGAACTCGAATATAGTCGTCAATATATCGATCTTTACGTCTCGACCATTTGAGACTCCTCGTCATGTCCCGATCTCATCGGGACTCCGAACTCCTTGGTACATCAAAACTCATAAACTCATAATATAACTGTCATCTTGCCCATAAGGCATGGTTCTTAAGCATCAAGTGATTCATAATAAAGTGATTCCAAAATCCCATCAGCATGGAGTTTCTTCATAAGCTTTACACCAATATGACCTAAGCGGCAGTGCCACAAATAAGTTGCACTATCATTATTAACTTTGCATCTTTTGGCATCAATATTATGAATATGTGTATTACTACGATCGAGATCAACAAACTATTTTATTGGGTGTATGACCATTGAAGGTTTTATTCATTTAAGCAGAACAACAATTATTCTTTGACTTTAAATGAATAACCATTCTGAAAACTATTTTCATTGGGTGTATGACCATGAAGGTTTTATTCATTTAAACAGAACAACAATTATTCTTTGACTTTAAATGAATAACGTTTTGCAATAAACATGATCAAATCATATTCATGCTCAGCATAAACACCAAATAACATTTATTTAGGTTTAACACTAATCCGAAAGTATAGGGGTGTGCGATGATGATCATATCAATCTTGGAACTACTTCCAACACTCATCGTCACTTCCCTTCAACTAGTCTCTGTTTGATACGTAACTCTGTTTGAGTTACTAATCTCAACAACCGAACAAGTATCAAATACTCAGGGCTACTATAAACACTAGTAAGGCACACATCAATAGCACTGTATATCAAATATACTCTTGTTCAATTTGCCATCCTTCTTATCCGCCAAATACTTGGGGTAGTTCCGCTTCCGATGACCAGTTCCATTGCAGCAAAAGCACTTAGTCTCGGGCTTAGGTCCAGACTCGGGCTTCTTCACTTTCGAACAACAACACTTGCCGTTCTTCTTGAAGTTCCCCTACGCCCTTTGCCCTTTGAAACTAGTGGTCTTGTCAATCATCAACACTTGATGCTCTTTCTTGATTTCTACCTTCGTCGATTTCAGCATCACGAAGAGCTTGGGAATACTTTTGTCATCCCTTGCATATTATAGTTCATCAGAAGTTCTACTAACTTGGTGATGGTTACTAAAATTACATCAATCACTATCTTATCTGGAAGATTAACTCCCACTTGATTTCAAGCGATTGAAGTACCAGACAATCTGAGCACATGCTCACTAGTTGAGCGATTCTCCTCCATCTTTTAGCTATAGAACTTGTTGGAGACTTCATATCTCTCAACTCGGGTATTTGCTTGAAATATTAACTTCAATTCTGGAACATCTCATATGGTCCATGGCGTTCAAAAGCGTCTTTGAAGTCCCGATTCTAAGCCGTTAAGCATGGTGCACTAAACTATCAAGTAGTCATCATATTGAGCTAATAGCGTTCATAACGTATGCATACTGCTCTGCAATAGGTCTGTCACCTAGCGGTGCATTAAGGACATAATTCTTACGTGCAGCAATGAGGATAAACCTCAGATCACGGATCCAATCCGCATCATTGCTACTAACATTTTTCAATACAATTTTCTCTAGGAACACATATAAAAACATAGGGAAGCAACAACGCGAGCTATTGATCTACAACATAATCTGCAAAATACTACGGGACTAAGTTCATGATAAATTAAAGTTCAATTAATCATATTACTTAGAACTCCACTTAGCAGACATCTCTCTAGTCATCTAAGTGATCCGTGATCCAAATCAACTAAACCATAACCGATCATCACGTGAGATGGAATAGTTTTCAATGGTGAACATCACTATGTTGATCATATCTACTATATGATTCACTTCGACCTTCGGTCTCCGTGTTCGAGGCCATATCTGCATATGCTAGGCTCGTCAAGTTTAACACTGAGTATTCGGCGTGTGCAAAACTGGCTTGCACCCGTTGTAGATGGACGTAGAACTTATCACACCGATCATCACGTGGTGTGGGTACTCTGAACTTTTAGCGGTGCATACTCGAGAGAACACTTCTTGATAATTTTAGTGAGAGATCATCTTATAATGCTACCGTCAATCAAAGCAAGATAAGATGCATAAAGGATAAACATCACATGCAATCAATATAAGTGATATGATATGGTCATCATCATCTTGGGCTTGTGATCTCCATCTCCGAAGCACCGTCATGATCACCATCGTCACCGTAGCGACACCTTGATCTCCATCGTAGCATCGTTGTCGTCTAGCCAACTATTGCTTCTCGACTATCGCTCTTTGCTTAGTGATAAAGTAAAGCAATTACATGCTTTGCATTTCATACAATAAGCGACAACCATATGGCTCCTGCCGATTGCCGATAACTTCGGTTACAAAACATGATCATCTCATACAATAAAATATAGCATCACGTCTTGACCACATCACATCACAACATGCCTGCAAAAACAAGTTAGGCGTCCTCTACTTTGTTGTTGCAAGTTTTACGTGGCTGCTACGGGCTGAGCAAGAACCGTTCTTACCTCGCATCAAAACCACGGCGATAGTTTGTCAAGTTGGTGCTGTTTTAACCTTAAGCAAGGACGGGCGTATGCACTCCAGTTCAACTAAAGTGAGAGAGCAGACACCGCCGGTCACCTTTAAGCAACTAGTGCTCGGCGGTGAAACCAGTCTCGGCGTAAGCGTCTGGCGTAATGTCGGTCGGGCGCTTCATCTCACAATACCGCTGAACCAAAGTATGACATCTTTGGTAAGCGGTATGACTTATATCGCCCACAACTTACTTGTGTTCTACTCGTGCATATGACATCAGCGCATAAAACCAGGCTCGGATGCCCTTTGTTGGGGAGCGTAGTAATTTCAAAATTTTCCTCTGAACCATAAGACCATGGTGATGGCATAGCAGCGAGAGGAGAATGTCGATCCACGTACCTCGTGAGGCCAGAAGCGGGCGTTATAACAGCGGTTGATGTGGTACGTGCGTCTTCACGATCCGACCGATCCAAGCACCGAATATGCGGCACCTCCGAGTTACGCACGTTCAGCTCGATGGCGATCCCGGACTCGATCCAGCAAAGTGCCGAGGATGAGTTCCGTCAACCTGACGAGCGTGGTAGCGATGATGATGCTCCACCGGCGAGGGCCGCCTAAGCTCCATGACGATATGACTTCTCCGGCGCGAGGCTTCGCCTAAGCTCATGACGATATGACGAAGTGGAATATGGTGGAAGGGGCACCGCTGCAGCTGAGAGCGATCCGTAGAATCAACTTGTGTGTCATGGGGTGCCCCCACCTTTATATATAAAGGAGCAAGGAGGAGGTGGCGGCCAAGGGGGAGGCGCGCCAAGGGAAGTCCTACTCCCGGGAGTGAGACTCCTCCTTTCCTAGTAGGAGTAGGAGAGAAGGAAGGGGAAGGGAGGAAGAGTGCGGCCCCTCCCTAGTCAATTCGGACTAGGCCTTGAGAAGCGGCGGCCTGCCCTAGGCAGCCCCTCTCTCTTTCCTTGAGGCCCAATAAGGCCAATACTTCTCCCGGCGAATTCCGTAACTCTCGGTACTCCGAAAAATACCGAATCATTCGGAACCTTTCCGAACTCCGAATATAGTCGTCCAATATATCGATCTTTACTTCTCGACCATTTGAGACTCCTCGTCATGTCCCGATCTCATCCGGGACTCCGAACTCCTTCGGTACATCAAAACTCATAAACTCATAATATAAGCATCGCCCGAAACCTTAAGCGTGCGGACCCTACGGGTTAGAGAACTATGTAGACATGACCTAGAACTATTCTTGGTCAATAACCAATAGCGGAACCTGGATGCCCATATTGGCTCCTACATATTCTCTGAAGATCTTTATCGGTCGAACCGCATAACGATACACGTTGTTCCTTTTGTCATCGGTATGTTACTTACCGAGATTCGATCGTCGGTATCAATACCTAGTTCAATCTAGTTACGGTAAGTCTCTTTTACTCGTTCCGTAATACATCATCTCACAACTAACTCATTAGTTGCAATGCTTACAAGGCTTATGTGATGTGTATTACGAGAAGGCCGAAGATACCTCTCCAGAGCAATCGGGTGACAAAACCTAATCTCGATTCATGCCAACTCAACATATACTTTTGGAGACACCTGTAGAAGTACCTTTATAATCACCCATTTACGTTGTGGCGTTTGGTAGCACACAAGGTGTTCCTCCGGTGGCAGGAGTTGCATAATCTCATAGATTCTGAGGAACTTTGTATAAGTCATGAAGAAAGCATAAGCAACATACCAAGCGATCAAGTGCTAAGCTAACGAAATGGGTCATGTCAATCACATCATTCTCCTAATGATGTGATCCCATTAATCAAATGACAACACATGTCTATGCTTAGGAAACATAACCATCTTGATTAATGAGCTAGTCTTGTAGAGGCATACTAGTGACTATCTGTTTGTCTATGTATTCACACATGTATTATGTTTCAGTTAATACAATTCTAGCATGAATAATAAACATTTATCATGATATAAGGAAATAAATAATAACTTTATTATTGCCTCTAGGGCATATTTCCTTCATCTCTGCCTCAGCTTTATAGTTTTTGAAGAAAGTTAAAGTCTCATCTTTTGATTTGGAAGATACACATAACAATATCTAGTGGAGTCATCAATCAACGTCATGAAATATCTCTTTCCACCTTTTGTCAACACGGCATTCATCTCACAAAGATCAGAATGTATAAGCTCTAGTGGTGCCAAGTCTCTTGCCTCTGCAGATCTTACGGGACTTGCGAGGTTGCTTAGCTTGCACACATACTTGGCACTTAGAGCCTTTGACAACAGAGATTTTGAATTAAATTCAGATTGGCTAGCAGCGTCATGCAACCAAAGTTAATGTGACAAAGTCGTGAATGCCAAATATCAGGACTCATTGTTGTGGCAAACATTATTAATAACTTTAGTGCAAATATCGACAAAGATAAGCGGAACAAGCCTCCGCACTCATAGCCTTTTCAACAAATTGTCCACACTTGGAAATTACAACTTTATTGGACTCAAAAACCAACTTAAAACCATCTCGACATAAGCGGGAACCACTTGAGAGATTTTTATTGATGGGCGGACACATGATGAGCGTTCTTGAGCCTTGCGGTCTTCCCGAAGTAAACTTCGGATCGGCCAGTACCAACACCTCGAGCGATGGCATGTGACCCGTTCCCCATCAGCGCAGGAGAAGTCCACGTGGCACAGTAAGAAGAAAACATGGGCGTCGGCACAAACATATACATTGGCACGGTGTCAATTAACCAATCGAGGGTTGAAATCTTGAAAGGATGGTAGGAAAAATACCGTACCACGATTCCTTCATATCGATATCACCGATGACAACATTAAGCGGACTTGCGCTCTTCTCATGTTCGCGCTCCTCAAATCGGTTAGGACACTTGAGCCCGGTGATTAGGATCACGCGGACATGGCAAAAGTCCTTCCCTTCTTATGAAATTCTTCTTGAAGTTGGTAGTATATGATGGCTTGTTCTTTGTATCAAACTTGCCTTTGCCCGAGTTTTGTTCTTGTTGTTTTGAAATTGTTGGGCTGGAAGTTCTTCTTACAGTACCATGTGGGCACTAGAAGCTCCCTTAGAAACTCGAAACGCGTATGTCTTTTGCTCTCGCCTTCTCTTCAACATCAAGAGTATCAATGAGATCCGTAACGGAAAACTCCTGTCTCTTGTGTTTGGGGAAATAACAAATGTTCCACGAAGGTGGAAGCTTGGCAATAATGCCTCCGGCAACAAATTTGTCAAAACACACTTGAAGTGCTCAAGTTCTTTTGCGGCTGTGTATCTCATGAGCTGTTGTACAACGGCGCTCATCGATCATCTTGTAGTCATAGAATTGCTCCATGACGTACAACTGCGCTACCGGCGTCCGAGGCACCAAACTTGGCCTCGGCGCAGCCCACATGTCCTTGCCATTGTCAAGCGACATATCTGAATCCACAATGGAATCATCAAGAACACCGAGAAGGCGCCTTTAAAGAAGTATCGATCTTCTCAAAAGCTTCAGATGTCTTTGGATTAAGATCGCCCTCGGGCTTGCCCTTAATAGGCGTCATAGCAGCCCATGGTGCGAAACCGATGAAACTGCTCTCGTGCGCCACCTCTTATATTGCACCCCTTAAAGGCGGTGACTTGGATCGACAGCAAAACCACTCGGAGTAAATTGCCTATAATCAGGTTTTGGGTTGTTGGAAATATGAGCAAATTACTCAGATTTAATCCGAATAAATAGGAAATAGATCATGACAGCAATAGCATGAGATTAAACTAATCATGCGAACTAGCATAGCGGATGAACAGATCACATCTAGGGCACATACTAGAAACATGAATTCTACCACGATCTCGAACGGGAAGGATAGAATCACATACGGTTGCAGCAGAACAACACCGCTTGGCGTTAGCGTTATGCGCCATATGTCGTCAAGGATGAGGTTGCGAGTGTCGGGGAAGAAGTAAATGCGTTAGCAGTAAATCGTCGCTGCCATGATCGTGATGCGCTCCCAAAACCTGATCGCCCCTCTCCCGTGCAGGATCACGAGGCGGGGTTCGAGGCCTGCTGTCCCTTCTCCGGTGCCGCGAAAGGAGGATGGAGAAGACTTGCTTGGCGGCGCAATGATCTGGGCGCTGGTGAGAAACCATCTGGCGGCGGCTAGGAGTAGGCGTCTGCGTCGTTAATTATTAGCGTCCGTTAATTATTAATTAATGACTCATTATTTTTCGAGCAGCAAAAATATAGACAGCGTGCATAGCTCCGTCCTCGGCTCGGCTCAATCCCGCAACCCATGGCCAGCGTCGTGGCGATGGCGTGGCGTGGCGTGGCGAGGAGGAAGCGGCGTGTGGGGTCTCCTCTTCTCATGCTCATACAAGTGGTAGAAGAGCTCACCTTATAAAAGGTGCAACTCTCTCTCAACTTATGAGGTGGGACTAAACTTTAGCCTCACTCACTCCACTCACATGTGTGCATGAATGGGCCAAGAAGAATTTCAAATTTTAGTTGGGCTTTGGGCCAAAAGCCACTGTAAATTCAACAATCCCCACAAGTCTCATTGGCACATTTCACCATTTATTTCAGAACATTGTTTATATACGACGGTGCTTAGTGGAGCTGTGAAGTTGAACTTCCACTTAGAGATTTATGCTACACTAGATCACAACTTGAATAGTGGACTATGCCTTGAACTACAAGTTTTAGTGAGACTAGTTTCACACAAACTCTTGACCGATCTTGGGCTGCATAAAGGCTTCCCTGGGTGGATCATATCGTCATACTCGGGGCTTTTCATGAATTTATTAGAGAACACCCAATTCTCACGGACTACGGCGCTAACAGTCAAATTCATATAGGTGTGTTCCTCGAGAAGATGTTATGAGGACAACATCTCTGCTTACGAATAAGCCACTTGGAACACATTAAGATAAGTATCAACCTGCCATGCGGATCGAGGAATATTGCATCTTCACGAGTGGATAGTTAATATAGGGATACTCTCCTCGGTGACCAACAGCTTGTCTCCACTTCTACTTCACGGGATCTCCGATCACATAGAGTGGAGTTACCACTATGGACAACTCATGCGGTGGGTCTCAGACCCATCT
>JAHIAM010000279.1:0-20481 GCA_021605205.1 Aegilops longissima
ACATTTACTTTATAAGTTAATAACAGGGGATGTTTTTATAATGTATATATAAGTCTTATAAAATATCGATAATAGTAATAATATAAATATATATAATTGGTTAGAAGGAAAACATAAATTGGACACACATTACTTTTATAAGAGACATCGTTTTATACCCACGGTAGGCATACTAACAAGTTCACACACAAATACAACGAAAAGGTAAACATTCATATCAAACTCAGGTTCACAGGACACGTTCATATTCATAGCCAACATTCACTATCAACAACTCAAAAGATTCATATATACACAAGCTCAACATATCTATGCATCCAAATGATTGATAGATCACACGACAATATTCATACATAATTCACAAAAATTCAATATACACATTTCGTATGTTTATGCATCCAAATGATTGAGATCACAGCCAATATGATCCATGGATGAACTTTAATTACCTAGGGTACAATTTGGTAAATGGTGTTCAATCGAAGGTACTTCTTGCTAAAATTAGTTCTTTGAGTAAATTTTCAGTACATAAGAGGCAACAGACAATCTGAACTTTGCTTGTAGGTTTATCCTCAAATAGTGGCCTCGTGCGAGGAGGTTTGAGAACTTGGCCACTACTTTCATCCAACTAGTTCTTGGCTCATCTTGGTCTTGTATCTAGCCAAAATTCTACATTGCGGAGCGAGAAAGGAGCGGTTGAAAAATGAACCACCCAAATTTTTGTGCAGTTCAAGCTGAAATGGAGCATCCTTGGCATGCGAGCTGATTAAGTGCGGATGAATATCGCATCAACCAACTTGCTGGAATCTTTAGACTCCATGCCATATAGTTAGCTAATATGTGCGATAACCAAAAGGCACAAGTTGGGACCAAAATGGACTGCGTTTTTTACGGGCTATGCACCAAGCAATATTTTGGCATTCACTCTCCTAATACTTGGGTTTGACAATTGGTTGGCCGGTTGATACTCGAATGAATATAGGCACTTCTTGTCAACATCGATGCTTATGCGAGTGAACTTTGGAGTACATATCAGCAGCATAAGTACGTCCATCGATCATTTTGTGCAGTTCTCTGAAATCACCCGATGTAATGATTTGCTGCGAGTTCAGGCTCCAAATTACTCCTTTATGAAATCGGCAAACAGTAGCACAATACCAAATTACCAATACATATGACAAGCACAATAATCGGGATAAAGACCGGTACCAACTGTGTGAGGTAGCATATCAATTACTATTTCCTTTGACTAGAAGCGAGATAAATAGCGGTGACAACAAAGGAAGAAAGCAAGTGGAGATTAGCGGTGCGAGGAAAGAAGGGTATGAGGCAATGAAGCACCCAAAGTTTTTGTGCAGTTCCACCAAAATCGAGCATCCTGTTGGCACATATATTGAGAGAGTGAGATTACTGTAATAGTGGGACTAGTTGATGAAACATACACTAACAAATAGAAGCACCCTCATTATCTTAATGGGTAAAGTTAGCAACATAGTAGTCTTGCTTAAAGAGAGGTATTAGTTTATTTAATCGTGCCAATTAGCTCAACTCAACACTCAAAGCATTGCCATTTATCATAGGTTGCAAAACTTTAC
This sequence comes from Aegilops longissima, assembly GCA_021605205.1. Lineage (NCBI taxonomy): Eukaryota > Viridiplantae > Streptophyta > Magnoliopsida > Poales > Poaceae > Aegilops > Aegilops longissima. Next base: position 1,596 of record JAHIAM010000279.1, read on the forward strand.
GTGCAAAGATAAAGGAGTTTCTCATGCATGTACGATACAAATAGAGATGACAACAAACTAATATGGATGAAGGCCTTGGCCGTACCAACTGAGAAAAAAGCTTATTCATGTAGTCCCATAAGAGATGATAAAGCACTCACTGGAATCACACAATAGTATATATTTTGTGCACTTCAAATGTATGGTTGAAATCACTCTTGTTTACGATCTTTGAGATTATATCGAAGATTATCAAGAACTTCCAGCGAGTTAAAGCCTTGGTGGGATACAGTTCATTGTATTGTCTTGTGTAGTTCCACTAAAATGTATGATTGGCACAACATGATCCCTGTTTGCACAAGTAGGAACAAGGTGAAACCTTCATTAGCTTAGTGAGAAAGGATAGGAAGACATTAGCATATTACTCAAGCAGTAGCATCAAATTCATGATGGACAATCATAAAACATTGCCTCATTGAACCAATGGCAATAAATTGACATGCAAAACAATAGCACTATTATGTCATGACACTAATAATATTCCTCCTGCTCCACCACATGATTCACCTCCATAGACAAACATACACCGTACATGATTCAGCATAGGGTCCTACTAAAGATTTGTTTAACTCCAACAGGAAAATTAGGCGTAATAAATTAGTGGTACTTAAGTACTCCTAATTAATTAAGTGAGACAATGGAAGTGGAAGGGCTCCACGGAGGATCGTCTCACATGTAAGGTAGTCGTTGCGGAGCCCTTGAATGGCCTCGTGAGGCCTCACAGCTTCAACAAGATCGCCTTAGCATTTTATTCTTCTTCTTCTTCTTCCTCTTCATGCTCTGTTTCTCTTTCTCCTCACGAGTTGGTGAAACCAAGTACATGATTGGCCTTCTAATTCAGAATTGGTTTTGTCGGTGAGGAGTACAAGTGTACTAGTAAAAACAGCATTATTTTCTCATGGCGTCGGAAAATAGAGATGAACACATGCATTAAATATCATTCTTACCTAAAGGAAGGTTATGGGCCAATATGGATGATGAGGATTGGAACAAGATCTCCCTTTGTGGTTCCACCAAAATGAACCAACTGTTCCATTCGACATTCCGTTAAACAGCACAAAAGTCACTTCTTTTAAGAAGAGTTTTGGCAAAGGCACCAAAAGGTCACGCAACCAGTGAATTGGATATCCTGTTTGCACAAAAAGGGCAAGAGGAAAGTCGAGTCTCAAACAATTACAGGCAAAAACATTTGGCTAAACTTGTCATGGCTTATAAAGTGGCATGGCTTCATTTTTACCGGGACATTAGATTAAGAACAGCTAATTGCAAGGTTGGTTTGGTGCAGGATTTTGGGAACACAATTCCTACGGATTCTTTCCCTTCCAACCGTTGAAACAGGGAAAGGTGAATAGTGTTTCATAGGAAAGCTGGTCTGGTAATCGATTCCATAGGATTAGAAACATCCACGCTGCTCATTTTTTGGGCGGAAGCCAGGCGGCCTTCGCTGCCATGTTAGAAGGTTTTGGCTGTGTTTGCCGGAATAAAAAAATCAACCTATGTGTGGTCGTGAGGTGAGGACAAGAGTAGTCACGGCAATGAATAAACAAATAGCATCTCATATTGCCAAGCATGCTACTCTAAAAAACAAATTGTACATTTAAGAGTCCATCCAACACATTCTCTTGAGAGTTTCCTCCGGTTATTGTTCCATAGTTTTATACCTACATTCCTTTCCTATTCCTCTATTTTCATCAAGACCTATGTTTTCTTCCTTTATTCAACGGAGCCTAAATATTTGGTATAAGGGCATGGGACGGTGGGTGCACCAAAGAGTCCAGACCATGATGTAAAAGGGGCATAAAGTGGTGATTCATAGTTTGTTCCCGAGAAACAAACATCCAAGAAACATATCTGGGTTGGTCCCATTTTGTTCATTCTAGCCACCTACTCCTATGTGTGGATAGCAAATCTAGTCCTGGTCATACCACTATGTACTCGTTACCCCTATATTTCCCTTTTGACCAAGAGACCGGTTGGATGACCATCGACTACTTTCACCCCTTTTCCTTCCTGTTTTGTACCAAGTCCGATGTACATACTAAATTCCCCACCCCACTTTATTTCTTGTTTGAAAAGTATCCCCGGAATTACTTGTCATCAAAATGGATGTGTCTAGAACTAAAATACATTAGATAATCCATTTCAATGACAAGTATTTTTGAGGAGGGAAACAAGATCACTCCATGGTAGCTTTACCTCTAACAAAGAAAAAAAATGGACGTTGGACCATCCGATCGAGGGGCTGAGAGGTAGAAAATGATGCACATGCAGGACGTGGAGCTGGGAAGTAGAGCTAAAGGCGGTTTGAACGAAGATAACAAGGTCGTCGGGATGTGGATAGGTGGGCGGCGGGAGGCCGGATCCGGAGAACGACGAAGGGATGGAGGACCTCCAGCCGGGCGCCGGCCAAGATAATGCGGCCGGCCGGCAAGGTCCTCCCTCGGCGTCGGCGTGGCCAAACGCTGCCCTCCTCCCCTTCACCGGCGGGGGGATCGTCCGGATCTGTAACCAGCGGTGAGGATAGAAAGCGTTTTTTGAAGGAGAAAACAGTGTTACTACCCCTATCTTGTTTAGATCTGGAGAGGATGAGGTGTGTGAATAGAGCAACCCTAGCAAGCAAGCGGGAGGCTCGGCCTATATATCGTAGTGGGGTATTTTCCTTTTCACTCCATCAAAACAATCGTTAAAATTGTGTTACTACATGCCGGTGCTTTTTTTAGTTGTTGATTGTTTTTGAGATAGCTACCGCTTGTTCCAAGTGGTGTTAGGTGTGCCAGGTCGCACTTTGTTCGTTCAAGTCTGGTACTACAAGTCCCTCCATTAAATGAACAACCACCCCTCGTAAAATTGTGAACAAGCCCCGGCTAAAATTAAGCGGAAACGGGGTTGCCCCAACATGCATTATTATTTATATTTTCTCCCTCCATTTCCTAAATATAAGTCTTTTTATTAGCCACACCTAAGACAAAATTTTTTATTAGCATGAACCCCACATGTCATAGACACAAAAATTGTGGCAAGATTCCCTTAGGCAAGCCAAAGTGTGTCTAACAATTTGAGCAACTCAGGTTAGGCAAGTGTGGGAAAAATAATGTGGCAACATAAGACAAACATAGTCACAATCCAAACAGCCCCGTAATTTTTTGTGACATGCATGAAAATTTGGTTAGTTAAATTTATAGTCAAAATTTGGCAAGGTGCATCAAATCAACACATGCAAGTATCAAAAGGAAAGTCCGCATGCATGCATCGTTGTACTCCCTCCGTTTCCAAATATAAGTCTTTTAGAATTGCAACAAGTGACTACATCGGCGGAATATGTCTACTCCTAACAATGGTAGCCCATTTGAAATGTGTAAAAAGACTTATATCGAGTGTAGTGCTTTGATTGTCGCGTCCTTCCATAAGACCGAGAAATTTGATTACTACCGCCCTCTCCCTCGCCGGGTTGAGCTGGTGTTTAGCACTTTGCCTTTGGTGCATGGGAGGGCCAACCACCTGTTGGGCCCACCTATCATAGAAACCAGGCGGGAGGCGAATGAAGCTTTGTTCGCTTCCCTGAAGAAGGGAAACCAACCGCAAGAAAAGGGATTCGACCTTCGGGGTGGAGTTCCATCAGCCCTTCTTCAAGAGCAAAAGAGAACCCAAAACCCAATATTGGGAAATATTAACGCCGGCAAGTTGGGCCCTGGGGTCACCAAGTTTTTGCAAATGAGACAAAATTGCCATTGAACAATTAAAACTCCATTATCCATTGGTTGATATTCAAAACGCAAGGTAGGTTAAGCACCGCCTGGGGACCAATTTTTTTGTAAAATTAATAGGCAATTGATCCAAAGAAAATAGCCTTTCAAGTTTAAAAGGATGCACACCTTATCTCCCTTTTGGTTTATGGGTCAAAAAAAGAACCAAGGTTTAGGAAGGAAATGATCCCTAAGTTTTTACCTAATTTTGGTTTTCGAAGTTTCCTTTCCCTGCCGGAGGGAAATATTAGCCCTTCCAAAGGATAGCCTTTCTAAGGGAATTTCAAACAAGGGGTGACCAAAATACACCGGTGTAAAGACTCCTTTCCGGTTTTGGGCCTCAAACCTCAAATCCAAAACCCAACATTTTTGGCGGGGAAGGTTCCTTTCCAAAACTAACCCAAAAACCATCATTTAATTTACGTGTTCCCCTTTTTTCCCTTTCCTTGGTCCCCGGGCACTTTCACTTAATGCAGCCAAATCAATCTTACTGGGAATTTTCAAAGAATCCGGGCCTTCGCCATTCCACCAAATTTTCCCAGCGAGGGTTTCCTTTCGAGCTTTTTTGTCACCCTTGTGGGTCTGGACCCGGCAAAATTCACAAAACCCACACCTTCCCAAAGAAGGGTTAAGGTTGGCCCCAAATTGGAGAGAAGAACCCAAACAACACTGGAAAAGTTAAGGGCCCTTTCCCTTTCTTGGAAGAAAAACCCCACCGGCCTACCCAACTTTGCCATTTTCTTCAAGACTTTGAAGGAAAGGTGGGGAACATTTCCCCATATTTCCCATTCCGGAATCCCCGGAAGAATCCCGGTTCTCACAATTAATTCTTTTCCCGTTTTTTTGATTTTTTCCTTGTTGCTTTTTGGGTTTGTCAGTTCTTGGGGTCCTTGAGCATTAGGGCCCGGTTGGTCGCCGGAAACCCATTCGGAGCAGGTCCTCCTGGGACACCGAAACGATTCCATGTTGGCGGGCCAACCCTTGGAGAGAAGAACTCCAGAAACAAGCCGGCCAAAAGTTGAGGGCGTTGGCGGACAACCCTCAAAAAAGTTGGAAGAACAGAAGGCCCCATCCTACCCGGGAACTTGACCACCTATGAGGCTCAAGACCGAGTTTGAGGAGATAGGCCGGAAGCAATTCCCCAAGGTGATGGCCCCATCGAGGGGAGATGGCCCCGGAGGATGAGCCCCGGTGAGGCACAAGGTAAAAATAATGGCTTATTACCATAGTTGTGGTTTTGATTATTTGCAATGTGCTTGCTAATATGTTAGGGTTGTGCAGTGCGGTGGCTCCTTGATGATTCGATGTGTGGCCCGTTGGCATCGCCCGGAGATCGATTCGATGCCTGTCCATCCTGTGGACATCGCCCGAAGATCGATTGATTGCGGTCGTCCTGTGGACATCGCCCAATCGATTCCCATTGTCCGTCTTTGGTCATTGCAGAGATCGATGACAAGAAATAGTTGGTCGCTAATCCTTGGGTAGTTTGCATTGCCTTGTTTAATTACCGACGATGCGTGTTATCAAACCATCTTAGGGCTAGTAGTCTTGTGTGGGCGGATCTTGCTACTTTTTTTGATAGTGAATCAGATGAATCATGCGAACCCTCAGTTATGAACAGATGTATCCTCACCGCTTTTGATGTAATATATGGCATTTAGATGTAAGTTTGAACTGTTTATCATATGGGGCTTTTTGATGATTCTTGGTGTTAGTAGGCTAGCTCTTTGCGAGCTATAGTACTTGCAAAACACTGAAGAAACGTTGGGGGATGAGCCTGAGCTTATACTTATCCCTCGATCGACCAATAGCCCTCTCCTAAAATTGTAGGCAGCGATCGATCGACAATAGTCGACATACATTCAGGCCTCATTTGGTTCATAGGGTAGGAAAATTGAAAAGTCGAGAACGCAACACAAAATCATAGCAGGACGTATCCCTGTTCCAAAATAGATGACCTAGGCGGGCTAGTTTGGCCTAGTGGGTTTGTGATATGGGGTTCAGGCCGCCTTTTTGTGGTAGCGATTAGGTCGAAGTTTTCTTGAAAGCGGAATTCAACGAAGTCATGATGGTTCCTTCATCCAACAACTTCATGGAAAGGTTGGGCCTGGATATGGGGGGTGACAGGAAATTTTGTGCATGGCGGTGGACCGGATGGTCGACTCCCAATGTCTGAATGAAAGTATTCTTTTAATAGAGGGGCGAGCACAGTATTCATTGTTTATTTTTAAGCTATTGTCTCCCTTTACGGGAGGAGTGGAAACACGCCAGTGAACTTGGCATTGCCCCCTCCTTCCTCATGTAATGCCTTTACAACTTTTTTCACTTTTCTCTATCTATTTCCTCTCAAATGTTTTTCCTTTCTTTTTTAAGACACAATTGTTTTTATGCCTTTTTAAATTATTTTTTATACCTAGGAGCACTGTAGAGATGGGCTCTTGCAGAGCCCACTCCTTGACTTTGTCAATGCCTCTCCTCCACATAAGGAGTACTACTTGCTATGCATGCATGCGCGGGCATGGCGCTTGAGGGGCAGGCGGTGAGGCGGGCTCGGGCGGTCCGGACTCCAGCATGGCCCACCTCACATTATCACCATATATTTCTTGGAGTCCGTCCTGGCGGGGCGATCTCTTCTCCCTCCCCGTTTCTCTCTTCTCGCCCGCCGACGATTAGATTTTGGCTATCGCGGTTTATTCAATTCGGTCCCACATGTGTGAAATTGCAAGACAACGCGTGTCCCCTCGGTGGCGGCGAGGCCGATTGTCGGGTTGCGCGCGTCGATGTAAGTGTGCCGCCTTTTCCTTTAGAACTTGGGCGTAACATTTTTCGCGATCGATCGATAGAAATCCAGAACAAAATGCGAGGGGTGCTTTCCGCCGTTAAGCGGGCTAGTTCAAGTGATATGGCGTGCCGCCCACTTGCTCCATTTTTATGTAAGCAAGAGTTTACACTCTTCGGAGGAGTGCAAACACCGGATCTGATTTTGATCGAGGGATAACTTTCTGCCAAATAATGGAGGATTGTTAGCGATTATAGCATGATAGTTAGGGCATCTCCGGCTGGCCCACAAATTTAACCGGCATCTGTCCGGGACACCGATGGATGCCATCCGATGCTGCCCGCATACCTTTCAACAACTATATGAACTAACCGACGAAATTCGGCAAACAAAGCAAATTTCAAATTAACCGGATGAAATTCATTACATTTGAAAACTTTTCCTACAAACTGGATGAAATTCATTACATATTTGCACAAACCGTATAAAACCCTCGAAACCTAATCTAAACGATCGCGGCGCCCGACCACCATGTCCGCCATGAACTAGAAAGCGGCCATTGCCTTTGCCTCCTCCTCATCCCTCGATAACCTCCTCCTCCGGAGCACAAGGTTTACGATTTGCCCACGCCCGTGCGGCTAATCGCCGCCGAGTTTACCCACCAAGCTTGGCGTCGACTAAGTGGAGTGGTGGCCTTCCGGGACCAGAGTGGCGCGACCTACAGTAGTACTACTCTTCCTCGCTGCGCTGCCGCAACACGCGCCCCGGGTCGGGCGGCGAGGGCGGGGGTGCCGGCGATCTCCTCGTTTGCTCCTCGACAAGACGTCAAGAGAGCTTTGGCGCCGGAGCGGAGCCGCCGATGTCTCGTCTCGCCTCGCGACAGCGTCCAGAGAGCTTCGGAGCGCCAGAGGCCATGGTTGAAGTGGTGCCGACTGTAAGGAAGGGACCGAGGAGAATAAGTGTGGGTCTTTGGCTATGGCTGGGCTGGGCTGCTAATATAGCGGCGAATGGCAATGAGCCGCGCAGACGGATGGACAACGCGCCGAGTAGGTTCGCGGGTGAATGCGATGCTGCCAGTGACTTAACGCAGATGCGCTTAGTTACGACATGTGGGCCCAACGGCATCTGCCCGCATGTCGCGTGACACAACAATTGCACCTGCAGTTAAGTCCGTGAATGCGTTGACATTCGGAGAGACGGTGACCGCTTTAGGCGAAGCGCGTAGCGATGGAAGGGGTTTCGTGTGCAATGGCACTAAGATCGGTCGCCACGATAGTACATACTCGCACCATACTACCATAGTACCTCTCTAGCTTAGGTTGTTTTATAGATTGTCGCTGTGATGGACGATATACATGAGCAAGGCGGTCCGAGTATGACCGCTGGTGTTGAGCCGGTGAATACATGCTCGCATTCGAGGCCTCCATCAAACGCCTAAATGAATGTCGGCACCCGGGCGCGCAGTGATGGGCTCGCCGTTATGCTTGCGCCATGAGCAGGACTTTGATTTAGAGGGCGACGTGCTGCATTAGCATGCTTTGACGCTGAGCGTGAGTGTCGACGCTAAGTATTTCATTTTCATTTGGTCGACGAGGTGCGTTGCAAATGCGAGTCCGTGGTTTGATTCCCCACATACGCATAATTTTGGTTTTTCAGTATTTTCTCCATTGCTGTAGGCCGCGTAGATAGATAAAGAACACGAGTGATGAGGCGATGCGACTGTTTGATGGTCAACCAGACAAATACGGAGCTATACGTGAGCAAAGGACCGATAATCACCATATCTCGATACAATGATCAAAGTGAGCTATCAAGACAAGTTCGATGACCGCCAATGCATTTTACTCGTAATAAATGACCAGGATTGAAGGGAATCAAATTTGCTTCTTTCTCCTTGAGCTCTTGACAAACCAATGCACTATCGGTTGTCCGCCCTCCACCCGAGCTCCCGCGCCGTTCATGCCATTGCCGCAACTAACGGAAGGCAGCGATGGCATCCCTCGCCGAGTTCCTCGCCCCAGACCCACAAAATGGTAGGGCGATGGCATCCCGTGCCGAAGTTCATCCTCGCGACCTCACAACTATGTGGGAGGAATTTGAAGATGCCAAGGCCGAATGGGCGTAGAGCAAGACGCCAAAGCCGCCGAGGGAGCGGAAAAGTCGAAAGCACTCAAGAAAGAGGGCCCACCGCAAGAAAGAAAAAAGGGCACGCGCTTTGCTGGAGAGGTCGTGGAGATCCAAGCCGTGGTGTCGCACAAAGCGGAAGGAGAACACGGCGTCGCCAAGCATGTGAGTAGTAGTACTAGTAGTTAGTGTGTGTGTCGTTTCGATCGAGCATGTACCAATACTACTAGTTACTACTGTAGTTTTTAGAGCAAATTACAGTACATTAGCCTAGACTAAATGGAAAATTCCTATCCTAAGCATCAAATGGCATCTTTTTCTATAGGAATTGAGATGCATGTCATCTCACTTCCTATGATTTTCATATTCCTATCCTATGAACAAAGGAGGCCTCTGTTGGAGTAACTACATGTTAGCGTCATATCAGTAGTTTTCTTCAAAAGCGGAATTCAACGAAGTCATGATGGTTCCTTCGTCCAGCAACTTCAAAGTGGGAAGTGGGCCTGTGATTTGATGGCTCATTAGTCATTTTTTCTGGTTGGACGACACGGGTGACTCTTCCTTGGAGTTCTCGGCATGGCAAGTGGACCAGGATGGTCGGCGTCCCACATGTTGGCGAAGCGAAGTATTCTTTCCGATATCGAGGAGCAAGGAAACCGTGGTATAGTATCACTGCTGATTGGTTCAAAAAAATAGTATCCCGCCGATTTATAATTATTTTTATTTCGATGAATGCTAGCTTCAACTCTTACGAAGGGTGCCAAACACCGGACGTCTGGATGTCCACGTCGCGAAAGGAGTGGGACATGAACAGCGTGGTAGAGCCAGCGAAAAAAACAGCGTGGTAGGCGTCTCCACTTCTTCCCTTGGTGGAGACCACCGTAGTAGTACTTAGTGGTATGAACGATACAAAGTGCGAACGGAGAGAAAGACCGCCTAGTTGGAAGGTCTCGGGGCATACCGTAAACAAATATAAAAGTTAATATGTGCCTCCAACTAATATAGTAGTAGTAGAGTACTTGGCATACTCCATAACATCACCGTGCATTGCCCGTACAACATTGTGGTAGTCGTAGTAAGAGACAAATGCCGCCAAAGGTTCCCTTCTTGACCTACTTTTGGGTGTTTGGTAGAGTGTATGGGAGGGTGCATGAGTCCACACTAGTTTAGCACAAATACACTAGAAGCATGCATGAAGAGGCATGCATGAAGAGGGGTGTTGAGTTGAGCATGCATGAAGAGGAACAACTATCTTTGAGACAAGAACAACAAACACACCCCTATATCCATGCATGTTCATACCATTTGTGCCTTTCTACTTCACTTCTTTGCTACATTACTCGGGGTTAATCGTCCCCCAGGGTACATGTCCCGTAGTTCAGGTCCCGTGTTCTTCATATAGATGGAGCGATCCTTGCATAACCGGCACCTTGATGCTGATGTCTCGCGTGTTGGCAAAAGGATGAACAAAGCTCACGTAAAAAAATAGAGTGGAAGAACATAGATTCCGGACAGGAAAGGAGCAAGGAACCTCGTGGTGGGCGTTCGCACTCATAATATTTAATATTATTCAGGATATAAAATTAACCAATCATCTCCCGGTAATTTGGAAGAAGTCAAAACCACGGCACGGTGTAGTTACATCATACTAGTACAAGGCTAACCGCTATCACCATATTTCTTGGCTTCCGTGCGACACCTATCTCTAGTAATCCGGCTTTATGCTTTCCCTCCTCGTCTCTATCAAAGTCCGGCGGGTTTGGCGTTTCAAATCTATTAAGGTCGGTTAACTATCACATGTTAGCGACATGCCAAGAACATTCTAAAAAATTCCTTTCCGTTCCGTTTTCAAAAGAAAAAAATCCTTTCATTAATTTTGCATGTATGCTTTGAGCAACTTGCATGTCCTATCTTGCTCTGTTTGATACTCTAACAGCTAGAGGTTAGACTAACTCATGACTAACCCTGAACTAATAGCCAAAGAGGTGTTTGGGTGGAGGTTAGATTGACCACTTCATGGAGAGAAAAGTGATTTTTATTGGTCCCAATGAGAACTATCTCCGATTAGCACCTCTTGGGTGGGATATTTTTTGGTGGGTTCGGTGCAACTTGCTCCAATTTAAACCCTCATGCTTGGATACTTTAGGGCTATTTGAGCCCAACTAGCTCAAACTAACTCTAACCCATGGATCAAACAGGGCCTATGGCCCGATCTCTTTGGAGCGATGCGTGCAAGGCAGCCTCTCTCGGCCATCGCGCCACTTCAAAGGCCTAGTGAGCCTTTCCTCGGTTGCAGGTTGGTGGCCAGGCTTAACCGGGCCTCATCTCAAAGCCGGCCGGGCCGCCTTCGGCCGGGCATTTCGGCTTGGCCTCCAGGGGCCAGCCGTTTCGGAAGAGCGCTTAAAAGGGTATAGGTTTTGAACCGTTTGGTGTAATCTTGGTAGTTTGCAAAACTACTCAATTATTACTGTTTCCTAAAAATTGTGGTAAAACGTTACTCCGCCCCTTCCCTTCTCCTTCCTCTTCCACCGCCCTTGCGTCCAGGAGGGGCGAGGTCAACCCTTATAGGGTGCTAGCACAAAAGATGCATGCATGACCACTAAAATTTCCATATTAAGCGCCCGCTCGGTGAGGGTATGGCGTATGTTGTTACCTTGGGACCCATAGCTCAGGGCGGCGACCCGAAGAAGAAGGGGGAGGAATGAATCAGCTCTGTTTGGGTTGCCTTCCGGCAAATAAATCGAACATCCGTGTACCGCGGGTGCACAAATTTAAAATCTTATGCCTTAAAGTGGGCGTCCCGTGGCGGGTGTGTGTGTGAGAGAATTACGAGAGGCAGTGCGTGTGCGACTCTACTCTTTGGGACATGTACTCAACCTTTTGCATCGGGATATAAGTATAATGGTATTTACTTTAGCTAGTGATTTCGTGGCCATTTAGCGTGGTTGTGTCAAAAAATGTCACTTCACCTTTCGTGATTTGCGTTATATAATTACAAGCAAGATTCGGTGCATTGCGGAACATCAATATGCATTTTTACAAAACACCTGTTGTGATTGACCCATGCGGGGTAATCCCATGTTAAAAACTAATGATATCTAGAAATTTTATCGAAAAACTGGTATCTAGAATGTCATCGAAAAAATGAAAGATGAGAGATAAGGCGAGGAGGTGGGCGTGGTGGTGGTGGTGGTGGAATGGGGCGGAGGCATGGGGATGGGCCGGGGCGCTGGAGCCACCATGCATGCTAGATTGTTCGAGAACTTATTCCTTTTTAATTCTGAGCAATGAGGTTGCGGGGAAATAATGATGTGGAGAGGTGCGGGTATCTTTTGTAAAATTATCATAGTTTGCTTTCTATCCTCAGATATAGATCATCGATTGATTATTACAAGATGGGAACACCATCACCAAACTCGTTTTTTATAAGGGTACAAATGATAAGTTTCTTGACTACTAAAGTAAAGTGGAATTTGTCCATGTTATGCAAGTAAATAAAGGTGATTGTTTATCATCGGGTAAGGTTGGATGAAGGGTGGTAGGAACAAATGCTCCGCCTAGAGCATTTGTGTGTGAGATGGAGTTTAGTGTGTGTGTGGGGTGTGTGTGGGAGAGAGAGAGAGGAGTCTTGGTTTGTGTGTGTGTGTGTGTGTGTGTGAGAGAGAGAGAGAGAAGAGATGGAGCCTTGGTGTGTGGGGGGGGGGTGTGCGTGCGTGTGTGTGTGTGTGTGTGTGTTTGTGTGTGTGTGTGTGTGAGAGAGAGAGAGAGAGATGGGAGTCTTGGTGTGTGTGGGGGGTGCGGTGTGTGTGTGTGTGTGTGTGTGGGGTCCTCTGTGGGGATGTAATTTAAGTGTGCATTTCATCATAAGAGGTGATGTGTATGGGGAGGCCCCGGATGGGGTGCGAGAGAGAAAATGCCGTGAGAGGGAAGAGAGGGTGTGTGCGCGTGAGAGGAGTCGACATCGAGGAAGGCGTGTTTGTTAGAGACAAGGAAGACTACTTATATCGATGGTGCATGTGGGAAATTAAACAAAGGGATGGTCTTATTGGTTTGGGGATATAGGGGAAGAGAGGAGAGGCGGGGGGGTAGCTAAAGGAGATTGTTAAGTGTGAGTGTGTGTTTTACCCATCCGGTGGAAGTTATTGCACAAAAGAAGAAGCGATTCGATGTGGCTTAGGATTGAGGTAATTAACTCGTTGGAACATAGAGACCTTGAGCGTGCATGTGTGGAGGTATACATGTATCGTGGGATGTGTGTGTGTGTGTGTGTGGCGCATGATAGATAAAGAAAAAGACATAAGTCATAAGATCAGCGACATGGGAGAGCGGATCGGTATGACAATATGCATGCATGTGAGAATGCAGGGAAGAAGGCCCGACAAGGAGCATGTGTTTTGTCTTTAAGAGATAGTGGGTGGGCTGGAGCATGCATCTATGGCGGCGAGGAGGGTGAGGCGCGATTGTGCAAAAGAGACCAACCTATAAATGCATATGTATGGGAGACATATATAGTGTGGGTGATAGGAAGCAAGACTCCGTGGAAAAAATGTTGGGAGAAACTAAGATAGATCTGAGAGATGGAGATGCTAGCTAGAGGGACATCCGCTAGTTTGGGTGTTGGAGATGACCGTCGAATTGGTTCAAAGGGTGAATTATATATTGTGTGAGAGGGCACTTGACTGCATGTAGAGAGAAACATATGTAGTGTGGTGATAGGAATCAAGAGTGAGGGAAAAGAAGGTTGATGGAGAAACAATAAATAGAAAATAAAGATGCTAGCTAGTGTGCGTTAGAGATGAGGTCAGAGTGGATCAAGGCTGGGTTATGTGTGTGGGTGTGAGAGAGATGAGAGAGGGTGCATGTGAGTCACATACAAACAGATTCGAGAGAAATGAGATCCGGAGAGGCGGAGTTTTGTGTCTGAGAGAGAAAGATTTTCTGCGAGGTGATAGCTAGAGAGACAATGAGGGAAAAAGATATCTCTAGGGAGAGAGGGTGTGTGGGCGACATACAAAAGAACAATGGAGAAATATGAGACCACAGGAGGGAGTTTGTGTTTTGTGTGAGAAAGAGATATTGAAGAGGAAGAGTCGTAGGTTCTCATATCTAAGGGCGAAAAATCTCTGTATGAGGGTGTCTGAGTGGCACACATGGGAATAGTAGAGAAAATGAGACCCCGGGAGACAAAGTTTTGTGTTTGTGTGAGAGAAAGAGATTCCACATGGAGAATCATAGTTAGAGACACATAGCGGGGCGAGATATACTTAGAGAGAAGAGTGATGAAGGTGGGGGAGAGTACCGTCGGTGTGTTCGAAGATAAAAGATCATTGTCGACATACGGTATACAGAGATCAGAGGCGATGAGCAGCGTATAGGTCGGGAGAGATAGTCCTATATAAGCATGGGTAGCTATATGAGATGAATATCTGGATTAAAGGGTTCAAATATTTAAACGGAATCCGACATCGATAATATCATAAGCAAATTGGTGTATCAAACATGCATATTCATTTGAATTTGGGCCCGTGTAATGTTATATAGTTTATCAATATTGGTGATCCATAGATTCTTCAATTACAAACAATGCATGGTTTATATGCAATTAATGTCTAAGCAGGATTACACTATATGTTGCTGTGAAACACATTATACATGTTTGAGAAAAAAAAACCATAAAAACACATTAATTGGAACATTTAGCGAGGAATGCATACATTGGATTTCAACATAAAGTGGTTTCAAATATTTGAAAATCCAAATTGATGGATACAACCTTATGAATTTGAGATCATGCCATTTGTAAACCATATTTATGTATAAATGGTGTTGTGCTTTTGAAAGTATATATAAAAATGATGTATATAGAATGTAATTCCAATTGAAAATGGATCCCTTGGAAAAAATAGAATACAAGCGGGATTGAATTGAGTTGTACGATGCGTGCACTCTGCAAAATTTGAGCGAAGCGGGGAAAGTCGCGATAACTTGAAACCAAAATCTGCAAGATGGAAATCACTCGCCTATCCACTCACACAAAGCCTATCTGCTGGATTTCTATAGGTTTCGATAGGGGTAGGTTTGTAATTTCACCCAAGCGTGGCGTAACCGCCTCTCACCCAGTTCATACGGTGGGCGCCAAAACACAGTGTGTCCTCGGCCAAATCGACTCCTCGATTCATATTCATACACGGTGGGCGCCAAAACAAACTCTAAATCGGCAAATATTGTTGTATCTGAGATTACCGTCCTATCCCCAACCGACTAATGTTGTTGTGATGTAGTAGAAATTTGAAATGGGGCTAAGTTTGTAAATTTCCTCGCATTTGAGACAAGCGCACCTGAATACATGGTTCCCCTTCCTCTCTACCTCCCTTTTCCCCATTAGTACTCCGTGGGCCAAAACACCCTCTCCACCCCCCTCCTCCGTCTGCAATCCGCCATCCCCATCCACATCGTCCTCCTCCACCATGCGGAGCTGATACCCAGCCGCCGTCCATTACAAGAGATCGAACCTCTCTCATCCGGCCGGACCGGGATCCTTGCATCCGATCCTCTCGCTTCATCCCGTCGTCCACCTTCAGCGCCGCTCCTCTGACCGTCTCGATCCACGCGCCTGCCGCCACGTCTACCCTCCTAGATCTGCTTCCAGCGCTGTGACCATCGCTACTACAGCAATCAAATTCTCAGGATCGACCGCCGCACTGAGGCGGTACTCTTCATATCTGCTCAACTTATTTATCGCAGCAAGAAAATAGATCGCCTTTGCTTTACTCTGATTTCTTGTCTTGGTTGCGAAGTTGCCTTTGTCCAATTTGCACCTTCAGATCCGCCATGACACGCTCAACACTATACTCCAAATGCTTATGGTTTTCCCCTTTTATATTCCACACTAGTTAAATCACGTAGACTAAATTTCAAAATTGGGTCGATCGATTTTGAGCTTCTGCGGAGTTGCGGTGCGATCGAAGGGCTCGGGTGGTTGTGGGGCCTTGTCGAACAGACAAAACTTGACATGGGTGGGGGTTGGGGCGGGGTGGGGGTGGGGTGGTGGAGGAACCTGCAGGCGGTGGGGGCGGTGGTCGGCCCGGTGACCCGTCTTGATGTCGTATGGGAAGAATCAGAGCGAGGAAGAAGAAAGGTTAGGAGGCGTGGGATCTTCATCCAACCGCTTGAAATGGTCGAAGACAGTGGGAGTTGCATTCTTAATGCGCTCTGGTTCATCATGTGTGCACTCTATGCACCAACATTTTATTATCCAAAATCTGCTTGCTCTTCTTTACCATGTTCCTCTTCGTTCTTCTTTAATATGTACTCTCTCATTCCTAAATACAAGTCTTTGTATAGATTCCACCATGGACTACATATGGAGCAAAATGAGTGAATCTATACTCTAAAATGTATATGGATACATCTATATGTGATCCATAGTGAAATATCTACCAAGACTTATATTTTGGAGCAGAGGATATGATATTAATGCAATATGTTCCTTGTCTTGAAGATGAGAGGACATTTGCAGTGTAGAGGTCTATCAGATTGGTTGTGATGGACACTTTGAGCCTCTTTGATTCGTGGATCTTGTAAACATAGGAATAGGATTTGTAGTGGCCTCTTGAATCCTATAAGAATAACAAGAAATGCGAGGGAGCTGTGTAGCCTTTGAGAGTTACACTAATATTACGATCGCACCTTCACTTGAGAGAGCTGGTATCAAAGCCTTTCTAGCCGTCAAGCAATACTAGCACATATATTCCAGCAAGTTCCACTTTGATTTTACTCGATGCTTAAGGTTTTCTGTTATATCTACACTATGATCTGTGTAGCTTCTTTGTGTCGCACTAGCAGCAGTCCACTCTTGAAGCTAAACACTGCAATGACTTACAAAATTGGCACCAAGGCATTGAGTGCCATTACGGAACAATGAAACTCATCGCTCCCCATCTGTTGATTCTTGTTCAGAATATGATCCTAATGACTATTCTAACCTCGAGGTCAAAGGCGGATGGCCTGTCCTGTTCACCCATCAAGGTGCTGTTCTAATTTGGCAATGTTTTATTGATTGGGATATCTTGCATATGTTGTCTTGCATTTCTTCTACTTTGTTACCGCCATCTTGTTTACTCATCATATATGAGATCCATGCCCATCCATTATCAATAATATTCCATCTCATCATACCATGTTTTTCCTCAAATGTGTTCTTGTGCATCGGACATCAAAAGGAAGGGGTGATTGCCGAACCGAAGGAGCACCGCAAAGTCCTTGGCGTGGTGGTCAGAAATCAGACAACACCCCACTTATATTGGTTGTACAACCCGGTGACAAAAACTGGACCGACTCCGGTAATTGTACCCATACCTTGGCCACCCCACCCACAGGACTGCACTCCAAAAAGTATACGATTTCATTTGCCATAGCACCCTGTACCACGAAAAATCCCTCGCAAAAAATCAGCAAGTCCACGGCGAAGACCTATCCCAACTGGGGGCGGAATTCCTGATTGGAACCCCATTCCATTTATTCCCTTTAAAGACAATGCTTTCAATGTTGTTGGGACTACGTGCATATATTCCCATTGGGAAGATTATTGTGAAGACAAACCCATTTCAATCTTCTGTCCAACTTACGTGTAAGTGCTATTATTCATGGTTATTATTTTCCTTTTCATTGAACAATCAATGATTTACATTACATTGTTGTAACTAGGGATCAATCTGGATAGTCATGCGAAAAAAGCTTGCTTGTGCTTTTCAAGGAAACATTACGATTTTGTTAGAAATCACACTTTGATGGCAAGTCTATAAGAATTTCGGTGAAGTCTCCTGCTAAATTTAGAAGACATTGAATGGAAAAACCTTGTTATCCTGGTCCGTTCCCGGATGAGTACTTCTATGAAATCACATTTTGAACTTCTACTTTTCGCATGTGCCTTCGGATCTTTTTGCGAAATCTGCTGAAGAAGAATTCGGTTTGAAAAACGACGGATATCGCAAATATTGCCCTGCTTTGCTCTTGTTAGTACATGTTGTCCTTATCACTATACTTGCATACATACCTTTCATTATGTGAAAGGTATGCATGATACCTTTTATCAATTGTTTCAAATTATCGATCTGTATGAATGGTTACATTAGTGTAGAAAATCAATGCCAATGTTTTTTAGCCTGCATTGTTCTTGTAAGTACATGTGTCCTTTATCATGTACTTATAATGAGTGTTGTTCATGTACCATCACTCTAGCTTATTTTTTTGCCCTCCATTTTCTACATCGATCTATATTTACTCTTACCATAAGGTTGGTCTTGAAAATTTAGCTTGCATTGCTCTTGGTTGTACCTTTTGATTTGCACCATTTATAGCTACTTGGTTATGTACACCTCTTCATCTTATCTTAAATATTCTCCATTTTTCATATATTATACATCTATATTTACTCTTAACAAAATGTAGAATAAAGGAATGCTTTGAAGAAGATTCTGGTAAAAATTCCCCCCCATGGACAAGGCCTTTATAGAGCTTTCTTCCCTAATGTGTTGTCCATCTCAAGCCTTCAAACTTTGTTGTATATATTTGGTTAGGAATGGGCCACTGTTTATTTTTGGTGTTTGCATCAAATTGCTTTAAAGTTTATTATGTAGTTCATAAACAAAAGTTTGTCCTTTCTCAATTTAAGTTTTCGTTGTACAACCAAGTTCCTTCTTCATACCATGTAAATTAAACTTCTGAGCAAGTGATCTTCTTTTCCTTGCGTATATTTCTTCATCCTTAATCCGGTGGTGTGGTGAACCTACCCACTAACACAATGTCATATTCGCAATGTCTTAACTTAAAATGTCATATCATTCTACTATTTAAACCGTCTCTTTATTTGCCAATCAAATGGTATAAATTAAACTAACCATTGATACTTAAGGTTCTTGATCAGTTCCGGGGTGTAAAAGCTGCCAACTCTTTCACAATGTCATTTCCTGCCATGTCTTGACTGAACAATACCATATTGTGTTAATGCAATTTTAAAGCTTGTCACTTTATTTCGTAAAATGTGATGTTATCACTAATACTTTTTGTCAAAACATGTCATCATGCTTGTTTATCTTTAATAGGAAGATATAAGTGTTGAACAAGCCGATTCATCATCTTGCTCGCTGCTTTGCTAGCTCCCCAGAATAACCTTTCTTGAACTCTATTGAAGTTTTCTTTT